>VDFB02106776.1:0-38270 GCA_007258455.2 Sequoia sempervirens | reverse complement strand
TTTTACAACATGCAGAAGGATGTTGATTGTGACTGGATGCTGCTTCTGTGTGACCCTCGCATCTTGCCCTACTTTTTTAGGAAATCCTAATTCCTTTTGCATGCATGTCTACTATAAATAGTAAGTGCTTGATTTTTGGACCTTTGCAACTCCGTTTGATCTGAAATTTGCTCCATGGGGGCCCTGTCACTTGCTTGACTTGCTCACACTAGTGCCTCGCGTTGACTTGCTATTTATAGCCCTATTTCATAAGTGACTTACTATAAATAGTAAGTGCTCAGATCACCTTCAAATTTTCCCAGTGGATTCCTTGAAAGATACTGATCCTGATGGGATACACCTATTTTTGGAGATTATGGCACTTGCCCCCCATTTTGGGTTCCGAAGTTGGAAACCATAATCTAACTTGCCTGTTGCTCAAAAGATCTTTGTTTGACCCTGTTTTTGTTGCATGTCACTATGTTCGTGATGCTGAAGTGTTGGGAAGCTACCAGAGTGATCCTGCTAAAAATAGTAAGTGTTTGAAAAGTGATCAACCACTCTCTAGGTGAATTTGCATGTCACATAGCTCGAGAGATCTCGAAAAACCCAGAAAAACCCAAAAAAATGATCAACATGCGAGCACTTGCTAAAAATATCAAGTCCCAGAAAAGTGATCAACTCTGCTTGCATGTTACCTCGTTGCGAAGCTCTTAGAAAACCCAAAAAGATTATGCAGACATGTGCTGAGAAATCCTACATGTAGACCCTAAAAATAGCCTCTAAATGCAAAACTGCTAAAAATAGTAAGTTGTCCATTTGTGCTTAAAATTTGCAAGTGAGCAATTTGAAGTGTTCTAATCATGGTGCAATTTCCAAAATTTGAAACTCCCAAGGAAATAGGCCCCAAATTAGCACTTACTAAAAATAGCAAGTTGTCAGAATTCAAAGAAAATTCAATGGGAGCCTGCTTGAAGCATCTTAACAGTAGTGCTAAGCTTAGAATTGGATTAGCCAACTCAATTTGACTTCAAAGTAGCCTGAAGATTGTAAGCCCTAATTCATTAGAAATCCCTCCAGACTTAGCCAAAATTCAAATTTAGGTCAAATGGCAAGTATATCACTAGATAGAAAGAACCGACAAAGAGAGCTAGACCCAAAACCAAAGCTAAAAGATGGGAATGGAGCAAAAATTAGAGGGTCCCCATTTTGAATGGGGTGATGTGTGAAAGGGTCACAATAGTATGCAAATTTCATCATTACACAAATATACCTATACTTTTCTTAACTATTCTCTTTGTGTTTGTCTTTACAAAACCCATATAGAAATCATAAGTACATACATATTTGCAGCCTAAAATCAGGAATTCAGTTCAGGATACCATGTAGCATGCATATAATAAACAAAACTTCCATAAAAAATTAAAAACACTACTGCATTGTTCCCTCAAAAGAGTGCAAAACCAAATGGGTAATGGCATGGGTATGCAAATTTCACCATTACACAAAAATATACCTTTACTTTTCTTAACTATTATCTACTGATACAATTTAATGAAAATCTTAAAATGTACTGTTATCTATCATCCATTAATTATAGTATAAACTAGGCCTAATTGTTATCCTAATCTCTATCATGTTATCATACAATGCTTGTTTCTTTGGCTTAGTTTTAAAAACTTTTTGAATATGTCCTCTTTATTCAATGCATAAAATAGGAAGAGCACCTTGCTCCATGACCTTAAAGCATTATATAAAGTGGGAAAGAAGGATGAGAAAAATCTACATTCATTACAACATTTATACACTTTTTTAACACTGCATAGAAGCCTTTTTGTGTTCTCTTCACTTGATGCAATCATTGTACAGAAACTCATGCCAATACATGTTTGCTGTCTTCCATGCTTGATCTTCATGAAGCCAATTATGAATTGCATGTACCAAGTTCTGTTCTGCACATTATACTTGAATTATTCATCACTACACATGTATATTGAGAATGCCACAATGATACTATTGTATCACCTGAGGGAGTTTTTGATTTGACACTTCCCAAAGTTGCTATTTCCAGTTTTCAAGTGAAAAACATCCCTGAATCATTGTAACACTCAATCTAATCTACAATTTAAGAATGGTAACTAACTACCAGATTCAACTGAAGTGTTAACTAACTAGTTTTCTTACTAGAGTTTCCTTTGCTATAACGAATGGAAAAGATAAACAAACTGAAAAATAACTACTTAAACAATTCATCAACTAACTTCTAGTTTTCAAATTCAGCTGAAAAAGAAACCATTAACTGTTTATATAACTGAAAACCACAATTGGTTAATAACTAACTTTTCAATTACTTTCGAAATAAAAAGAGCATTTATTATAGCTATGAAATTAACATGTCAAAGTAAATATAACTGAAATTAAGAGAGAGAGAGAGAGAGAGAGTTACAAGAAAGTATAGTTTGAAGGCTGGAATACTTGTACAGGACTTTGTCTTCAAGGGAAAAAGAAATATCATTAATGGGCTTTTCTACCCAACCAAATACCTACTGGTCTACCATGTTTCTTCAACTAAAGAAACCCGACCTTTCACGAGGGAAATCAATAAAGGATCACATAAATACCATCATGCCATCTGAGCCTGGTGTCAAGAACCTATACTACCCTGGTCGATCCTTCACTATAGGTTCTCCTAACTAGAAAGACCATTATGACCAGGGGTATATCTGGTTCTTGATAGTTGACTAATGCTTGTTCAAAACATCATAACCTTGGCTAAGGATTTTATCAATAATGGACACGTATCTCGTGCTGTCCACACTCTCCCTTGCTCGACATTTAAATTCTTAACCCAATAAGTTTATAATTTCAAGGACTCAACTTATACACTTTATTTACAATTCAATGAAGGTTCTATTTCAGATTTATAGAGAAGAGAATGAGGTCAATTGACTTAGTTCAAGATTTTGTTCCTCTAAAATCAAAAGCATTGTGTTCTTTTCTTACTTTCTAAGGAAAAGAATACTTGTCTAATCAATTTAATATTATCCTTAGTTCAAATTTATTTCACCTATTGGCCATGAATAATTTTAGAGTCTGACCACATTGAATAAACCAAGGAAACAAAAAGATTTTTACCTCAAGTAACATAGAGAGATCGCATAGTTAATTCATAGGACTAAATAAAGAGTCACAATAGGGTTGTAGATAAAGAGATATTTAGCTATCGGAGCAAGAGAAAATACAAAGTATTTGATGTTAACATTTAACTTGAAATATTTCCAAGATCGCAACCTCTACTCATTTCGATTCAAACAAAGTAGAGAGAGAGAGAGAGAGAAACAATCAATAAACACTATTTAGCAATTCCAAGTCATTTTAAAAACATGCCTGAATGAATGAAGACCAAGTTCTCTAGCTCACTAAGTGTCTTTTCTTCCAACCACCCATTGACGGCTGCAGAGTATAGAAATGCTTCACAGTCGAGATGAACACAAAGATGGTGGTTAAGGAGATAACAAAATTCTTTCCCATCCCAGTATGCAAGACAAGAGGTTTGTCGATTTAGAATGAGGAGACTAGCAAAATGACGTATGGTTATAAAAACCAAAAGTGAATGCCTGGACAATGAATGCGAATGTCTTTGCCAGTGAGGAAGAAAATCCAAAGCGATTGACAAATGATGCTAAAAATAGAGAGAGAGTAATGAGTGAAGTCTGAGAAAAAGAAGAATGTCAATCGATTGGGAATGGAGTGAGTTGTAGAAAAAGATTGCTAAGGCCAATGCGAATGAGGGAGAAACATGATGAATGAGAGTGTCTCCTAAAATAATGAAATCCCCCCCCCCTCGCCGACAATGATAATCCCTTAAACGCAAAACCGAGATTAGTATCGACCCCTCTCCCAAGAGAATGGAAAAAGAGAGAGAAAAAGCTCCCATGAGGGGAGTACCATCCACCTATTCTAGTCTATTCATCTTCCAAGATAGTGTCTTCTTTGTCTTCATGGACGTTACGACAGGTCATCGTGAATGAGGTGATGAGTGCAATGAAGAGTTATGGCCTTACCTCCACTTCCACCTATGTGACTTATGGTTTCCAATCAACTAGCATTTGTTTTATTTGAATTGGTTTTATATTTAAATTATTATTTTCTCTAATTGAGTTGAATTTATATTTAAATCAAATTCCCTACATCTAAGTGCACCTAAGGTGCCAAAAGCATGGCTACTACAAGGGAAATGAAAATATCCTTAAATTGACTAGCTCCACTCTAACATTAAGTTGAAGTCAATTATTTATTTTAAGACCATTTTATTATGAGTGAAAATGGCACAAGGTTACGACCTCAATATTAGCAACCTTACACCAAACTCTCAACTTGATGGTAATTTGATCCGTATTAACTACGATCTCTCCTTGATGATATTTCCTTTTCCCTAAAGGTGTTGGCAATCTTGCAACCACTTGAAAAAGAAATAGGGTTAGACCGTTCTTGGTATCATTTTTAAAATAAAATCTCATCAACACATTCACTATATACATATATAAGGAAATCATTCATAATTGCAGTAATAACAATTAAATTAAAAATTCTTTTCCCAATTTCACATTCTTATGAAAGGTAGTTAATCACAACTAACTTAACAACCATAATTTCATTGCCATAATCTTGTTCAAGACAAAAGGGATGTAACAATCATCCTTTATGTTATTCGACCTGTGTATTCCACTACATATCTTCATTATTGGTTTGTGATTTGTAATGGCAATCCATACATGGTATTTTGAGAAGTTATCAAGGTTACCCAATCTTGAAGTGACTCGGAGAAAAGGTTGACAAAAAATCCTTTTTTAAACAAAACGTATAAAATGATTTGTGAGAATTTGGGTGGCAATAGGTCTAATTTTTTCTTTTTAGTAATGATGTACACTCATGTTTTGGATAGCTTATCTATTTCTTTTCACATGGGACAAACACCAGAGCTAATTTATTCTTTACATTTTTACAGTTTTTTGTAGTACGGTGTATCAAAACATGCATTTTAAATGTTTCTTTGATACAATTATTATAGAAGAGCAAAGAAGTTGTAAGATTAACGGGATTCAAGATATGGATTATATATTACACATCCTCAAAGAATAGAGGCTGTACATGTACAGTGGAACAACTTAATAAACCATGGAACAAAAACCACAACAAAAGTTATTTATAATCATATCTTGGTACTTTTTTCATTTTACTAGTAATATGAATTGAAGACAACATTTTACATGATGTCTTTGAATTTTTTTTGGGACACCAACAAATTCTATAAAAAAACAGAAGCTGAAAGGTCAGGACACAAGGATTAGATCCTACATATCCTAAAAGAATGGAGGATTTGTATTACATTGGAGCTTGTTGGTAAAACATGGAAGAAAAGCACCATGAAAATCAATTGTAATTTTATCTTAGTAGGAATCTGAATTAAAGGACAACTTCTTTCATTATGTCTTCAACAAATTTTGAGGTATCAATAATCTATTCTTGAAGAAGTCACTATTTTAATCTTGTAAAACTAATACTTCAGCGTTGATGCATTGGATTCATTTCTTAGTAATATTCTAAAATTGTAAAAATGGTGTACAATAAGATGATAAATGATTTAGAAGAATAGGTTTTGTAAAATAAGATTTTGTGACATGTAAGGTTGCTGGTAAGGTGTAATGTCACCATTTTAGCCCTATGCTCTTCATTTGGATTTAGCCTATTTCTGGAAATCTGTAGGCTACGCTGAAGCAGAAAATTAGGGTTTCCTCTTTCAGATATTGCTTAGTTGGTGTTTAGTGGTTGTTGTGCAGACTTACTATTTATAGCAGTTCGCTATTTTTAGCAAGTCTATCTTTTGACAGTATATGTTTAGCAGCAGTTCAATCCCTTGTAGTTCGGTTGTTCAGTTTGGCTTTTTGTTGGTTTTGAAACGAACTTACTATTTTTGGCATTGGCTATTTTTAGTAAGTCTAATTTTGGTAGTGGCATCATTTGTAGCATTAGCTTGGGTCATCATTCTATTTCTGGCAGAATTAGTTTAGGCATTGGTTTTTGGCTTTGGCTTCTATCTCTCCATTGGACTGAGTTTCAACACTTAGTCAATTTAGTCAATTTTATAATTTGAGTTTTTACCTTGTGCCTAGGCAACAACTTCAAGTTGTTTTTAAAAAGGGGCCATAAGGGGTTGATTTGAGCATTTAATATTTATATTTAATGTTTTATTGTGCAAATTGTAAATAGACACCTAAAGGGAGATGATTAATGTTTTAATAATTCAAATAAAGTGCAACATGAGAGGTGGCGTCATGTTGTGACCTTTTCACACATCGCCCCATTCAAAATGGGGACCCCCTAATTTTTGCTCCATTCTGGTCTTTTGGCTTGGGTTTTTGTCTCTCTCTCTCTCTCCGTCTCTTTTCTATCTCCGGGCTTTGAACTTTGCAGAACGGAATTTCACAAGTCTGAAAATTAGGGTTTCCATCTTTCCTGGTCAGTCCGAGGTCGAACGAAGTGAATAAATTGAAAACAAAGATTGACATTGATGTCAGTGTGCTTCCGACAGGCTTCCACTGAAATTTTATCTGATTCTGGCAACTTACTATTTTTAGTAAGTGTGTAATTACAGGCATTTCGTCAGCATTTTTGAAATTCTGACAATCACACTACATTCAGAATACATCAAGCTGCTCGCGTGCAAAATTTGAGCTGAAACAGACAATTTACTATTTTTAGCAGTCCAACTTCCGGAGCAGATTTCAAGGCTTAGATGCAGAGTTTTTCAACGCATGTCTGCATATTCCTTCTGGGTTTTTTGAGACCTTCGCGATGGTGTAACATGCAAAGCGAGATAACGACTTTCAGAATTCAGTCTTTCGAGGCTATTTTTAGGGTTTGCATGTCAAGGTTTTCTTTGCATGTCTGCATATTCCTTATGGGTTTTTCGAGAGCTTCGCAGTGATGTGACATGCAAATGGAGATGGTCACTCAGTAAGGAACTACTATTTTTAACAGTGCATCCCGACAGTCGCTTCCCAGACTTCAGAATCAACTGATCGCAATGCAGGAAACGAGGACAAACAGAGATCATTTGATATGCATGCAAAGCAAATTAGGGTTTCCAACTTCGGGACCTGAAAGGAAGGGTAAAAGGTCGAATTTTTGAAAACTGGTGTAAACCACCGTGATCAGCATCCTTCAGGCTATCTGCTGGTAAAATTTGAAGACAAATGGAACACTTACTATTTATAGTAAGTCATTTTGGAAACAAGCTAAAAATAGCAAATCAGTTGCATGCGCCAATGTCTGCAGGAAGGTCACATGGTGAGGAGCACCTCTTTCAAATTTTAAATCAAACGGAGCTATGGAGGTATCAGAAGCAGGCAGTTACTATAAATAGCAAATCACCTTAAAAAATGGGCTAAAAATAGCAGGCCAACTAAAAATAGCAGTGTCAACAGGGTAACAAGGTCGTGAGGATGCAGTGTTTGAAATTTCAAATCGTTCTGAGCTTCAAAGATGCAAGAATCAAGAGACTTACTATAAATGGCAGGGCATGGATAAACTGGCGAAGACGAAGAAAAAAATGGCTAAGTATTGGACTTCATCCTGCAACTACCTGAAAATGCGCCCAAGTTTATGAAAAAGCATAAAAAAAATTCTAAGTATAAAAATCCACCTCCTAGGCTAAAATGTGCCCACCTTGAGGGTTGATAGCAAAATTTTTTTCTAAGTGTTGAAGTTATCCTTCACCACCCCCTAAATGCGCCCATCCTGCACATAGGTGGAAATGCGCCCAAAAAGCAAGTAAGTCAAAAGGGTCAACAACTTTCATCCTTCTCCCTATGCAAAATGCGCCCAAAAGAGGGCATGTAAGGACAAGAAAGGGAAGTTGAAGGGTCACAAGATGGCGTTGGAAAAGGCTTCATTCTCCTCTTCCTCTCAAATGCGCCCATGCAACAAAAGGTCAAAGGAGTCAAAGAAATTCGTCCTCCTCACCCATCAAAATGTTCCCAAGTTCAAAGAAGTCAACAAAGCTCATCCTCCTCATATGCCTAAATGCGCCCAAATGGGGCCATGTGAAGACAAAATAGGGAAGTCCAAGGGTCATCCTGCATGAGATGTGATATGCGCCCAAGCTGAAGTCAATAAAAGGTGTTGAAGTTGAAGTGAAATATGCTAGGCATGTTGAATATTCACCTCCAATTGTGATATGCGCCTAAGGTGGTAAATAAGAAGTGGAATATTGCTAGGCATGGTGATGAATATCCTCCAGCATGAGTCATTTGCGCCCAAGGTGTTGAGTGAAGATGAATAATAATATTGCTAAGGCGTTGAAAGCTTGTTTCTCTTCACACATGATGCGCCCAAGGTGGTGAGTAAAAGATAAAATATTGCTAAGGCGTTGGAGTTTTAAATAAAATGTCTTTCAAGTATGAAATAAAATGCAAGGTGGTGAACAAAAAAATAAGATGTGCTAGGCGCCTTCTTGAAAATTTTCTAAGTCAAGTTGATAAATTTCCACCACTGGCAAATGGACATGGATGAAATAATTTTTTTTTTTCTCATAGGCAAGATGAGCAAGATTGAACCAAAATTTCCAAGGTAAAATTTTCAAGATGCATGGTGATTTAAAATTTTCTCTAAGGCAAGGTATTTTCTTAGAAAATACGCCTAGACCCAAGGTGATGAATTTTTTTTTCCTGAAGCACGAGCAAATTTTCCAGTGATGAAGTTAGAAGATGATGACAATGCAGGATGGATTGATAAAATTTTTTCAAGTCAGAGCAACAAGATGTTCGTAGAGATGAAGAACGGGATTAAAATTGATTGAATAATATTTTTCTAAGGTTCAAATTTAAAAAAATTTAATGAACCCGTTCGTTGTGTATCCATGGATTCATCACGTTTCAGGGTAAATTTTCTTCTGGGTATTGGACATTTGTGATGATAAATGGATTTCCATGTCTTCCGCACTTCGTCGAGGCCTTCAGCATGAAGAATTTAATCAGTGCTCAAACTGTGAAATTTTCCTAAGAAAAATTTAAAATCTTCTAAGGAAAATTTGAATAAAATGATTTTTGAAAGGAAAATACTTCGAACGATGAATTCAAAATGAATTGCCTAGATGATTTTAATCCAGTTCTTCACAGATGAATTTTCCAGAGCCGAAGAGAAGTAAAATTCGAATTCAAGTGACAGAGCTCCGGCTGGTGAATTAAAAGATGAATTTAAATTAAAATTTTCGAAAGTGAATTTGAAATGTGGTAGTCAAAGTTGAACTTCTAGAAGATTGAGATTCTCAAACAAGTGTCAAAAATGCCAGAGGAGGGAAATTCAAATGAAGTAGTGGAAATTTAATTCACTGGCTAAACTTAGCTTCTTCTAGAAATTGATTTTTGCTATAAGAGTTGAGAAGTTTTTCATTTCTCCTCACCAGCTTAAGAGAATTCGATTTGCTCTGAGTGTGATATTGTAGTGAGTTGTTGAAGACTAAAGTGCTGAAGAAGTTCGAATTTTTGTAGCTGCAATTGTTGAAGAGGTTCGAAATTTTGCTAAGACTGAAGGTTGCTGAGTGAAAGGCGTTGGAAGTTCCTAAGATTGAAGTTCGAATTTGCTGAAGGTTGATTGAAGAAATTTTGACTTGAAGAGGATCATATTGCTGAAGCTGAGAAGGACGACTTGAAGTAAGTTACTGAAAGAAATTTCAAAGAGTATATTGCAAAGGAAGTGCGCACTTGCTAAGTTATTTGCTGATTGAAAAGGTGCGAATTTTAAAGAGTTTGTTGCTGAAGTTCAAATATGAAGTGAATGATTGCTGAAGGAGTACGAATTTTCAAAGAGTGAGGTTACTAAAATTTGAAGTTGCTGAGGAGGTGCGCACCTACTAAGTCTGCAGTTGCTGAAGAATTGAAGAAGTGTGAATTCAAGTCTACAGTTGCTGAGTGTGAAGTGAAGTTGCTAAAGCTTGCTCAAAAATTTTCTAAGTATTGAGGACCGAATTTGTTGAGGGAGAAGCTGAGGTTTGCGAATGAGAAATGATATTGCAGCTTCTCAAATTCTTGAAGTCGACTGGCAGCCCCAGCACAATATTTTATTTATTTTCTAAATTAATTTGCTGATGAATGTTTATTGTCCTGCAGATGGCTGAGGCAAGGGCGACTGGCAGGGACAACAATGGTGCATCTAGGCAAGCAGTTATAAAGAAGCTCAGCAAGACATTTATGCCAGAGTCAAAATTCATTTCGAAGTTGGGCAAGCTGACAGATACCAACTTGGGCTCCGTCAACCTAGAGACTTTCAAGAACAGAATGTTGGGAATTGGTAGTCATCGACCTTCGAACACTTCGCACAACATTGTTCGAAGTGGGTTATATGCAGCTGCTGGTTTCCCACTAGCCATTCAGTGTTTGGAGCTGATGATGGAGTGCGCCAACTGCTACGAGAAGGATCACAGATCAATCATGTCACCAGATGGACAAGTGCTCGCCAACTTCACTCCTGCTGCCATTGGTGAAGCCTTTGGAATCCCAGTGCATAGAAACATGATTTACAAATCAAGGGAGTGAGCTGAGCGAATGTATGCTTCTGCATTCGAGAGATGCACGGAGACGATCAATACTCACTGGATGAGCAATCCCAAGCCTTCTCGTATGAAGCTGCCAAGACAAATCATAGCAGATGACTTGAAGCAGGAGTACTGTGATCTCATTATGATACTAAGCAGAGTTGGAGGCTGCCCATAGTCATTTATTTTTGAGCCTTGGATGTTCTATTACATCAACCTCGTGCTGGAAGGAAAGGATTACGTCAATTGGGCTGCAATGATTAGTGACAATTTGCATGAGCAACTCCTGAGCTTAAGGAGAACAAAGATGTTCTATATGAGCTCTTACATCATCTACATGTTGGCCCGTATGACGAGGTATAGAGGAATTTCATACAAGGAGCCTGTTGGTTGTGGCTCTCACCAATTTAAAATTCATGAGGCTTGTCCGCAGTTGCATTTGACAAGTACCACTTATTACAAGCGTGTCAATGACGCCTTCACCATGCACATCATGAGATTGCTTCAGGAGTGGATGCATCACAGGGTCTCAAGAGAGGCCCAGGAATTGATTGAAAGGTATGGGTGCTGGTTTATACAGTTTCCAAAGTTTTCTTACATAAGGCTGCAAGGTTTTCCATCATACCCATATAGGCTGCCTAAGTACCCAACCAATAGAATATTGATGTTAGAGATATCTAGGCAATTGGTTGCCTACGATAAGATTCAGAAGAAAAAAAAGAAGGGAGGTGTGGACTTCCCGATTGTCATGGGAAATTCAGATGAAGTGTGTCCTTCATTACAGGCAGCTAGAGAGGCCGAGAGTGAGCTTCAGTTCTATCACTTTTCATATCACACTAGCCGACAGCACTATGATCTGCATAACAACATCAAATGGGTAATGTCAGAAGAGTTTAAACACAAGGCAAATATTGAGGATTATTGGGCTGATGCATCAGACGAGGTTGAAGTCAGGAAAAGAATGTTCTCTCAGTTGCCAATTAACATGATCAAGGAGTGTGAAGTTGATCCGGTTCCAGACCAGGTGAATGAGGATATGGACGTTGTCCATCCAGATTATGCAGCAGTGAGAGATACTCCACTTCCACTCCCGGATTGGTCAGAAGCAGAGGTTGCTGACTTGGACACACTTTCTATTCCGGTCTTGACATTCACCAGAGCATGGGTTGACAGGCAGGTGAATAGGTTGAAGAGTAAGTCGATTGCTTTGACTTACAACTTGATGGGAGATCACAGGACACCCACCACCAGCAGGAAGAAACAAATCACACGAGGTCCAAAATCCAGAAGGAAGGAGCCAGTTCGGCAAGAGCCCATTCAGCCGGAGCCTCCACGAGTTGCAGTTGAATCGCCCACACCATTGGAGACACGTTCTCCAAGTATACAGGAGGTTTCTTTGTTTACTGATCAAAGAAATGCATTGAATCAGGTGCAAGCAGTACAGGAGAATAAGCAGCCACCACGGAGAGAATTAGTTGGCCAGAGCGTCAACGCACCTAGTAGAGTTGATCAGCAAGATGATGAGGGGACTACTACTGACCCTCAGTTTCAGCACGAGTTAGAGATGGCTTTGGAAAATGATGATGATATAGTTTCAAGAGATACTCAGCCACTTGAGGATGATGAGCCTCACCTTAATGATGTAGAGGTTGAACAAGTTCGAGAAGTAGAGGCACAAGAACAATAGCCATTTGATATACAGTATACAGTACCTGATTGGCTTAGGGATAGGATGAGGAGAAGCCCCAACAAAGAGATTGATCCAGCAGTTGAAATGGAAGAGTTTTTGAACAGGATCAACGCACCTCCACAGAAGAAGAGAGCACGAAAGTTTTCAAAGATATCAACTGATGAGGATGGTTCCCACACCCTTTACGTAGCCGTGACACAGGTTGATTGTGACCGAAATGAAGCAGTGCGAGAAAATTACGTGGTCACAACTTTGGAGTTAGGACGCCCCACAAGTGCACAAATTGTTGAAGAATGTGATAACTCCTATCACGCCCTCAAGGACAGGTTATTCAAAAAGGAAGGAAAGTACAAGAAGTTGAAACGAGAGCATAAGGCTTTGATAGGATATGTGCAGCAATTGTCTCGTTCTCGTGGGCAGGAGATTCCAGTGATAGAGCCTCCAACAGAGATACCTAGAGAGTCAATCAGTGGCTTGTTGGAGTTAGGGAAGATGGCACAGGAGGCAGACAAATGGGTCACGGGAGTTCGTGTTGAGACAAAAAAGTTCATGGAGGACCTTGCTCTTGCTTTTCAGCAGGCTCCCAGTATTTTGGCACGGATGGAGGCAGTTGATCAGGCTTGGGGAGATGCTTCTGTTTATCAGAGCAAAGTAATTCAGCGTCTTGAGGCATTGAGGCATGTTCCTTTGCGATTGATGATTGAAGGAGGGGTCATTCAGGAGAATGACAGGTACGACTTTTCTAGATGTTATTCTTCAACAATCACGAGACGTGGTTTCTTCGACGCGGCACAGGCGGATTCAACTAGAGTACGGAAGGCTATGACCAATATTATTGATGGAGTTCAGAATAATTTCGAGGCCATATTTGCTAGGCGGTTGAATCCAGATGAGGTGAATGTTGATAATTTGAGGGGTAGGTTGGTGCCTTTCTTTTCAGAGGTAAAGACCTTCGTACAAGATGATTTCGAGAACACTTCTACTTTCTCCACCTTGATCCAGAGCACGCAGGATTCCTTAGTTGCTTGGAGAAAATCTTGTGCAAGGCATGAGCAGTCTGTTACAGTGTTGGAGTTCTAGCTTGATTGCATTCCACCCATTTCAGTTCAGGAGGTTAAGGCTGTGCTTGGCAGGTTCATTGAGTTTGTAGCCAGAGAGAAGGAGAACGGGAATGCACTACTGGACGATGATCTTCTAGAAGACTGATTGTGGGCATTAATTGCCTTTACTATTTTGGAAGTGAGTGGGAATCTATGCTCATTTATTGCACCACTCCCCATTTTGACAGTTTTTAGGGTTAGGGCTAAGGTGGCTTAATCTTAGCCACTCTTTTGATTGTAATCTTAGCCGTCCATTGGACTGGGCTACCTATAAAAGGGGGAGTCCCCCTCATTTGTACCTCATTAGAATTAGACTAGTATTAGATTTGGAGATCAGACTAGAGAGTAGAGCAGAGTAGACATTTTTCTTGATAGTTTAGCATAGTGTGGAGAAGAAAGAAAGTTTTCCCTTTGAAAACTTTTGTGGAGATTGTTGTGTAAAACTTTCATGATAATAGATCTTTTCATTGATGATGGAATTCGTGTTTGTCATGGATTGCTAGCAAGGTCTCTTCATCCTTTCGGATCCAAGTAGCATAAAGTAGCATAATTTTCATCTCATGCAAGTAGTTTACTTTGATGTGTGGCGTTTTATTGAGGTAGCTTCATTTCATTCCATACCACTAGCAGCTTATTGATGATAAGTGCGCCTTGCGTGGTCGACTGGAAATTATCTTGAGTTTAACTTCGATTGTGATTTGTATACTTATATGTGTCGTTCTGATGGTGTATGTATGCTAAATTGTAATCTGAACATCTTTTGCTATCCCTTTGAAGATTGCACTAATTTTGCCGAAGCTGTCCGACGGGAGGCTAGGTGAAATTCGGTCGAAGTCTGCTAAAATCAAGCTCCACATATCCTGCATTTAGAATAGAATATAAGTTTTTTAGGCCCTACACTCATTTACTTTCCGCACATTTCTGGTTAGCTTTAGGAAAATGTACTTATTGCTAAATCATCCGCATTGCAAAATCCCCTTCAAATCATCCATCTGCTGTTAACTACAAGAATCCTGAACAATTGTGTAAGTCCCCTCGTGAAAAAAGCAATTCACATCAAACCAACTGAGGGTATTCTAAGTATTTCGGAATCTTGGAGTTGAACGCACGAACTTTCTTGCATTCTTAGCGTGCGAAATACTTTGATCAAGAGAGAACGGAGTAGCCTTCAGACTATTTTGTTCTGCTGATTGGTGCGGTCATAAAAATCACATCAACACGTCCCTTGGAGAAGTTGAAGAGGTTCTTGTGGGAGTTTCATGTTGATTCATTTTCCAGCTGAAGAGCCTATTTATTGATACCTTGCTCATTCATTCTCATCTTTGGAAAATATTGTAAAGTTATGTTGCTGGTTTGAAATCTAGAATCTAGCTAAGGGAAAGCTTAGCAAATTTACTCCATTCTTTGGGCCTAAAACTATGGTTCCCTAGATGGTGGATTGAGAGTGTGCTTCATTCAGAAGTGCACATTGAGTTTCATTGTTGGAGAAATTGATGTTATTTTCAGATTAGAGCTTGCTGGTTCATTCATGGCTGAAGTAGAATTTTATTTGCAGCTCTTTGGGTGATTTAAATTTGGTTATGGGTATTTGTTCCATGGGTTCCTATGCTTGTGGTGCCCTATTGTGCAAATTTTCAGATTTTATTGTGAGTTCTCCAATTTTCTAGAGAGGTCGCCCTCTTCTTAGGGCCGTACCATTCTCATTAAGTGGTTATTGACATATGTGCCTTTATTCTTTATGAGTTTGGCTTTGTTTAACACTTGCTGGTTGGACGCCTTACTTTAGAGTTCATTGCTTTCAATCTTGGGTGTTTTGGAGCAAGTTTGAAGAAGGTATAATCCATTTGGTTATTGTGAAGCTGCTAGTCTGCATTCTAAATTGTTGGCATTTGCAAATCAGATTAATTCTTTCCAAGTTATGCATTATTTCTTGGAAATCTTTGTTGCTAGTTCTTGATCAGTCCTTTTGAAGAATACAGGAGCTTTGGAGATGAAGTTAATAACAAATTATTGATGGCTAATTGCTGGTAAGAAATCTTAGTTTGCTGGTTTTATATCAGATTCATCATTAATTCAGATTTTGGCTTAGTTTTCAGTGATTGAAAATTTTGGAAGTGTGAAAGATCCTCTTTCTTCAATGTACATTGATTATAAAATAATTAACACTTATAATTTGCAGTAGTTCTCTTCATTGTAAGGCTGATAACAGTAGTATTGTTTCAGTCCGTTTAATTGCTGCTTTATTTGTGTTTAATTATCTCATTGTAACCCCTGGATGGTTTACCGCCAATGTGGAAAAAAGAACTTGCTAATTCTCTCATTGTACCCACTACAAAATTGGTGAATTCCCACTCATGAGTGGATGCCCGCCGTAGTGGATGAATTAGTTGAATTGTTTGTAGTTTTCCCCCCACTGTTTAAGTGGTTGAGCAGAAACCTTTGATGGCTGGTTCACCGCCTAAGTTTATTTCAGTTTTGTAATAATTACTCCGCCATATGTTAGCACCTCACCTTCAAAGAGATCTTGTGTGCACATTCTTGGCGTTGAGTTTATTTTACACTTCCAGTTGTAAGCAATTTCAGTTGTTGAGTTATTTGATCCTAGGGATCCTCTGACCATATGCCTGCCCCTCTTCCTTTAGTGGTCTTAGGGCGCATTCTTGGTTAGAGTTGCTTTGATAGAGTTTTGGTTTTGGCGCTAATGCTAATCAAGTGGCCAAGTGTTGGTATTTGTGTAAAAATTGTGGCAAAAAATTGGTTAGCATATTTCATAAGGCATAGTGATTTTTTATATCTTGTACATATTGTGAGTAGTTTCTATTACAAAAATAACACACAGAAAGTTAACCAAGATTGCATAATAATCTATTAAGAAATAAGGAGCAAAAGCATCCTTATATAGCATTACAAATATCTTATCCATAGAGGATAAGGATTACAAAAATCTTATCCACAAAGGATAAGGACGACAACTCATAGGATAATATTGACAACTCATAAAGCAAAAAGGTAAATCTTATCCACAAAGGATAAGGATGACAACCCATAGGAAAAATATCTAAAGTCAACATGACTTTGTTAAAGAAGATTCCTAAAGTCTATCCTAAAAGCTAATTGACCATTACAAGATAAAACATTACTTTAATAGTTTCCATATTGGAAATAAATCAATTACATCTACTAATGATTATGAAGTTGAAGATCTTACATGTATGAGAACGTCATAGTCACTTATATTGCTTGACATATTTAGCTCTAATATAAGCATACCTTCTTATTTTGTATAATCTTTTTGGGTTTTAGTCATAAACACTTTGGCATTGTTTTCTATTTTGGGCATTTTACCATCAATAAACGTATTTGCCAATGTGAAATAAATTGAAACTATTTTATTGAAACATAACAATCATCCTTTCAATGTATGTGAATTGTGTTCTTATTAGTTGTTTCAAATATCCAATACTTTTAAATCTTCTTATTTGTAGGTTGGGCATAGATATATTGATTGTGCACACGAATATGATAATTAAAAAGAGGTAATTTCCAAAGATTTGTGTGACTAGGCATTGTTAATACTCAATAAGACTGATCTCCAAAAAATAATGTTAACCAAAGTTTGCAACCTTATTACTGTTTTATATGTTCCATATAATAGACAGGATAACATCTGTAATCAATGCCCAATATTTCTTAATTTCTGATTTAGATTATGGCAAGGATGCCATTTACTTGGCCTAGTGGTATACTTCTAAAATAAAGTGGATTATAGAAGATTTCGTGATTATATAGCAGGTATTCCAAGGGACTTCCTAATTTTGAAACTGAGTGGTTTCATATGGCAGGTTGGTCTTGCATTGAAAGAAATGTTTGAAATGAATGTGGTGAAGCACGAAGATATGTGGGTTACATCCAAACTTCGGTAATACACAACTTTTTGTAGGATAAGATTTGATTCTTGTTCAAAGTTAGCCTGAGATAATTTAAAATGAATGGATGAATTCATGGAACTTCTAGTGTCAGAACTAGACATTGTAATTGTTTTTTATCTTGTATGGTAGTTTCTAGCATTTGAAGTTTAACAACTATTCAAATTGTACATTATTTTATGTTGTCAATTTGTACATTGTTTTTAATAAAAGGAGAATTTATATTGCATAATACAATGGTTACAATTAGAAAGACCTTTTTATGGCATGGTGACAGCCCATAAATAAGGAGAGCTGAAACAACATAGAAGGGGTTACAGTAAAAAACTAATACAAAAGAGAGCTACGAAGTGCTAAGAACTATGATTGTAATCATTTGCGCATGGCAGCAGGATAGAAGAACAAAAGACTTTATGACCACAGCATATCTAATTGAGACTTCAAAACAGTGTTAAACATGCATAAAGAAACATATTTTATAGAGATTTGTGTAGTCGACATGGTAAGTGTTGATGTGTTTTTAGTGACCGCACCAACGCAGAATAAAGTCGCCAACGGCTACCCTATTCTCTCTTGATCAAAGTATTCCGCATGCTAAGATTGAAAGAAAGTTCATGCGTTCAACTCCAAGGTTATTTTAATGCGAATAGGCTCAGTTGGCTCAATGTGATTTGCTGGTATTTCAAGGGGACTTACAAAATTGTTCAACAGCAGAGGAAGAGGTTTTCTCCATTCAACAGATTTATCAATGAAGCATGGGTTTCCTATCCTAACCAGAAAGTACTGAATGAAATGGGGTAAGGTTAAGAAGGCTCTAATTTACTCTAAGGCGTGGGACATGGCGATCAATTCTCACAAGCTCCAACCAGGCTCCGCTTTGCCTCGCTTCGGACAGCCTCCACAGAACCGGTGCAATCTTCAAAGGAGTAGCTTGAGGTGTTCAGATCACAACTTAGCATGAAAATACCATCACAACGACGCATATAAACACACAAATCATGATCGAAGTTAAGTACATGATATTCCAGTTGACCACACAAGGCGCATTCACTGTCAGCGAACACACTAGTGGTATGGATAGATGAAGTTTGCTCAAGTTGAAGACCACATTCCATAATTACTATCTACTGCTTGCATAAAATGAAACTTATTCTACTTTAAGTCACTACTCGAATCAGAAGGATGAAGAAACCTTGCTAGCTACTCACAACAAAGACGAAATTCATCATCAATGAAAATTCTTTTTATTGGGAGAGTGTTCACAACAATTTCTTACAAAGTTTTAAGGAAAAACTTTCCTTCTTCTTCAACTACTCTATCAATCTATACTAAGCTACTTCTAATTTGTCTCTCTATTCTAACTTCTACTCTAATTCTCCTTCTAATTCTAATGAGTTACAAATGAGGGGGACTCCCCCTTTTATAGATGGCCAAGTCCAACGGACGGCTCAGATTACAATCGGCTGTATGGCCCAGATTGTGCCACCTCAGCCCTAAACAAGATTCACCCTAAAAATCGCCACCAAGAGGAGTGGGGTAATAAATGAGCCATAATGTCCATCATCCTTCTAGAAGATTCCAATCCAGAGACGCGTTCACACTGTTCTTTTTCTTGACTACAGGCACGTTCTCGATCTAACTTCAAGGCGACAACTTCATTCTTCTGCTTGATGATGATTTTCAACACTTGGGTCTTCATTTTTTCTTTTATCCTGGACTTAGAAATATTTTCTTGTCATCTTTTTCTCTGAGTTGAGTGCATGTTTGAGTCTTCAAGGAGAAACTCCAACACTTAGCCATTTCTCCCAACATCTTCCTTCATGATTTTATCACTTCAATTCATCGTGCTCTGGCCCCGGCGTGCATCCTGCAAAACCAATAAAAAAAGAAGAGCATCAGAACACTTTATAATATAAAATCACCTAACTTACCTGACATCCATATTATGACTGCCTAGGTCCGAGTGATCTTTAGACCTAGTAGAGTTCATCGTTTTTCTCAAATTTCACTTCATCTTCAAATTTCTCGTGCCTTGGCCAGATTTTCCCCTTAGAAATTTCATCACAAATTACCCAAGCATCCGTCTTGAACATTTGTTTCTCAGACTTAGAAACTTTTTAATCTTCTGCCTAGCCTGGCGTCCGTCAAAAATCCTCATCTCAAAATTTCCAGCGGAGTGTGGAAAGCTTTGAAATAATTTCCTCATTGCAAAAATTCAATACCCAGAAAAGTTTTCCTTCAGAAAATGTAAAATTCATGTGTCTACCGACGAACGGGTTCATTTTAATTTTTTAAAATCTCAACTTAGGAAAATAATTTTATCCAAGGTTTTATTCAATTCCTCTGAGTTGGGCGTAATTTTCAATTTGCCATTCATCCTTCATTTTTGAGCAAGATGAAGTCATTAAATGAAATATCCAAGGTAACTTTGCATATTATAACTCCTTCAAGGCGCATTAATGACTCTCAACTTCTAGCTTCAACATTTAGAAAATCTTTCAAGTGTTCTCCCTCTTGTTAAGGTGCATATGATGCTTCACTCTTTGAGTTTTTCACGCCTTAGACAAAATTTCATGCACTCCAAGCTAAGGTGCAAATAGGGGTCTAAGCTTCTAGTTTTCCACGCCTTAGGATAATTTCAAACTTCTCCAACTTTCAAGGGCGCATTTGATAGCAGTAGCTTCGAGTTTGAGTGCCCTCTTAACTTGCTAAGGCGCAAATGGTGGTGTGCACTTTGAGTTCAAAACACTTAGAATATTTTCAAGTTTTTACTTCTCTCTCTAAGGCGCAAATAATACTTCCAACTCGTATTTCTCCAACACTTAGAAAATTTTCTAAGTCATTTTCTCTCTGAGGCGCATTCAAGGTGTTAAACTTTCAAATTCGTTTCCTTCAAGGGCGCATATGGCATACAGAGGTTTCGATTTAATGCTATGCCAAATCAAAATTATTTTAGAAAATTTGTCAAGCTTTTCTCAAGGTGTGGCTGAGGTATTTAACTTCAAATCTGAAGTGTCTTAGAAAACTTTCGAGCTCCTCTCTTCTTCCGAACGTATATGGTGTATGCCTCTCCAAATTAACTCTATGATGCTGGGGCGCATTTAGGTGAGTGGAGTTTCATTTTGTGGCCTAGCCAAATTTCGGCTTAGCTTCAAGCTCAAGGGAAAATCTTCATGACTTTACTTGCTTGGGCGCATCTGCAATAGGCAACTTCAAGTTTGAGAATTTTAGACTCCATCTTCTTTCAAGGGCGCATATAGGGATGTCTGCTTTGTGTTTAATGACTTAGAAAAATTGTTCACTTCCTCCTTGAAGTAGGGCGCATATACCACCTGGAGCTTTTAATTCACTTGCCTTAGTCAAATCTCAAGTCTCTAGCCTCAAGGGCGCAAATCACAGGGGAAGCTTTTAATTTTGATGACTTAGAGAATTTTAAAACTCCATCTTCATCTCTGAGGCGCATTTGAGGTACCCTGCTTCCAATTTCATCACTTGGAATATCTTAAGTTCTCCTTTCAACTTGGTGGGCGCAAATCACATGTTGAGCATCCAATTTTGACACTTAAAAGATTTCCCTATCAATTTTCAACCCCTTGGGCGCATTTTGGAGGGTGGGCTTCAAATTTGTTTGCCTTAGAAACTTTTCCATCATCCTCTCCAAGGTAGGGCGCAAATAACCATGTGAGCTTTCAGTTTTCATGCCTTTGGCAAATTTTGAGTCTCTAGGCACAAGGGCACAAATGCAAGGGGGAGCTTTGAGTTTTTCATACTTAGAAAATTTTCCCAAGTCAAGAAGGGGGGCGCATTTGACCCATGGAACTTTCAATTTTCAACATTTTCCCTCTTCATCTTGTCTTCAAGGCGCATTTACTAGGGTCACCTTCCACTTTCCAAGACTTAGAAAATTTTTACTTGACTTTCTCTTCAAGGGCGCATCTCACCTATGGAGGTTTTAATTTTAATGCCTTGGTAAAATTTTACCTGTCTTCAGCCTCTTATAGCAAGTTTTGGTGCCAGATTTGAAAAATTATCAGACTCAACGTGTTTCGTGCCCTTTGCCAAATTTAGGGTGATTTTCTCCTGCTAACCCTAATTTGCTATTTTTAGAAAGTTTATCAATTTTGCACTTCAAGCTAATTTCAAGCTCCAAAAGGCTGGATTTTGCTTTGTTCTGAACCTCAGGATGCATTTGTGCTGTTGATGCCTGATATCTGTCTGTACCTGCTATTTTTAGCAACTTGCTAAAAATAGCAATTGCTCAGAATGCCTTCAAATTTTGCGTGCCGATTGCCTGAAGGGTATTGATCGTGACTGGACGCTGCTTCTGCCTGGCCGTCGTGTTTCGCCCTTGATTTTAGGAAACCCTAATTCTTCTATATAGGCCTGCTAAAAATAGTAAGCGTTTGATTTTCCACCCTCTGCAACTCCGTTTGATCTGAATTTCGCGCCATAGGGTCTTCATCACTTGCTTGACCTGTACCCACTGATGCCTTACGCTGACCTGCTATTTATAGCCTGTTTCTGGAATGCCTTACTAAAAATAGTAAGTGCTCCGATTGTCTTCAAATTTTATCAGCGGATAGCTTGAAAGATGCTGATTGCGGTGGTATACACCGGTTTTTGAAAATTCTGACTTTTTACCCTTCTTTTCAGGTCCCGAAGCTGGAAACCCTAATTTGCTCTACATGTGTATCAAATGATCTCCGTTTGTTCTCGTTTTTGCTGCATTGCGATTAGCTCATGATTTTGAAGTGCTGGGAGGCGGCTGCCGGGATGCATCTGCTAAAAATAACAAGTTCCTGAATAAGTGATTATCTCTGTTTGCATGTCACATCACTGCGAAGCTCTCGAAAAACCCATAAAGAATATGTCGACATGCAAAGAAAACCCTGACATGCAAACCCTAAAAATAGCCTCGAAAGACTAAACTCTGAAAGTCTTTATCTCGCTTTGCATGTCACATCATCGCGAAGGTCTCAGAAAACCCAGAGAATAGAAGAGGAATATATTCTGGACAGAATCATGTTTAAAGGATATTCTCTGGAAAGCTCATCACCAAAGATAACAACAAACTGTGTATATCTTATCAAACCATCAGCAATAAGGAATGGATAGCAGTTCGATGGAAATAAAGTTGTACATACTCTATTATTTATGTTTATTAATCTGAGATCGTATGGAAAGAAAAGACAGATCGGGTTACAGGAAATTACGTCTTGAGAAAATTCAGTTAATGCGTTGATTCAGAGGACAAGTTTAAAAAGGGGGACATTACAAGTGGTATCAGAGCAACTTTCCTGCCATCCTATGAAAATCATGTATGCAAACCGACCAAGAAAAAGGTATGCTCTATTGCAGATCAGGTATGGGTCACATCCCTTCTAAAATTATGAGAAATAATGACATTATTTTGGCAGATAAATAAGAAAATTAAATCACTGATGAATAGGCATATCTAAATATCATTAATAAATATACCTACATATATGCGAACTGATGAGTACATAATAGGCAATTGACAAATACAACTTATGCATAATAATATTTGTCTAATGGATGTAAATTATTCGGGGAATGCATGTTACTATTATAGTATTGCTAATATGTTATTTTGGATTGGACAACTAACGATGTTATGATGATCTATCATTCTATTAAAACATAGTATAAGAAGGTGACATCATTTGATGAAGGTTCCTACAGCTCAAAGTGGTAGGTTTTAGGTGCGTATTTTCATAGCCCTAATCAGCAATACCTTTATAGTTGTAACACAATATTTGTTAAACGTGTTATATATGATGGATAAGGGATTGGTAATTAATAGATTTAAGGACTAATGCATATGATAAATAGATTATTAATATCTTAATGAATCCATGAATCCTCATAGCATGTTGTAATTGTGGGTAACTTGTTAATATGATAATCATTAGATGCAATTTTTTGTATCATCAAACAATCATGTAGTTGGTTGAGGGGTGGAACCGATAGGTTGAGCAGATACTAGAGTCCCTTCGAGGTAGACCACCCTCATTGGATGACTGCAAGTCTACCATTGAGGGCCGAGGGGGTCATTACAACAGGCGTTTGTTGGCCGCTCTCGAGCTGAGAAGGGTATCACTAAGGGCATCCTTGTGCGTGATCCAGTCTGCCCCATTTGGGAATTGGATGATCAAAGAGATGATAACTTGGGTGTTTTAATATCTATTTAGTTGCTTATAAATTTATAGGTTGAATGCATGATTACATATAATTTACCAGTGATTAATATGATAAGAATGGTTTTCATGATTTCATTATGTTTGATTAATATCTTTCAAGTTAGTATTTTCCTAAATGGACTCTCTCTCTTTCAGTCATAAGGGCAGGGAATTGAATATACATTGAGGAGTGCAGATGACTAGGATCCCTTCAAGGTAGGCCACCTTCTGTAGGCGGACTGCGGTCTGTCACCGGGGGCCGAGAGGGTCATTACAACGGGCGTTTGTTGGCCGCTCTCGGGCTGAGAAGGTTATCACTAAGGGCACTCTCTTGTGTATTCACTTCCCCCTTCACCTATGAATGTTGGAGCAAGGAGTAATAATTTGAAAGTGTTCTACAAATACTTAATCTATTTCAATAAAATAAATGTGTACTTTGGTTACTATTCCTATTTTATGCTGTTTTAATTACAAAACAAATTATTAAATTTCCTAACTAAGGGTGGAGGGGTCTGTTGTGACCTTTTCACACATCGCCCCATCGCTGATGGGGACCCCCAGTTGCCTGCTAGTTTTTAGGGATTTGTCTCCTTGCAGCGGTTACGAGAGATCACTTTGCTTAGAGTTTCCAGTTAGTTCGTCGAGGGTTACCCGAACCAAGTCATTAATTCATGTTTGAATCAGTGCGTAGATGTCATGGGAGCGCTCAGAAGGCCCAAGAGACGAAGATCGACTGTGAATTCGGCCAATTCTGAGACTTCCTATTTTTTAGGAAAAGTTGCTTTTTCGATTTTTCAATTTTGGCATTTTTGGACCAAACAGGGTTCCCTATTTTTTTAGGGTTGCTTTTTCTATTTTTAGAAAGTTTCTATTTTTGGAAAGTTTCTATTTTTAGAAGGGTCCCGAGTTCTGAAAACGCACTCAGAAGTCCAAAAAACTCACCAGAACTCTCAGAAAATCAAAAAGTAAAAATTTGAAAAAATTTGAAAAATTTGCAAAAAAGTTCAAAAACATGAAAATCAAAAAAACGTTCGAAAAATCTGGAAAACCAGTCAAAAAACCAGTCAAGATCGATCAGATCTGAAGGTGAAATCATGAAAATCAGTTCAAAAATGGTGGAGTTCATGAAGAAAATCTGTTCAAGAAGAAGGATGAAGGAAGATGCTTAAGAGAAGATCATGAAAGTTCGCCAGCAGCAAAGAAGGATGTCCAAAGGAGCTTCAAAGTCCGCCTTAAGCTTAAGATGCATGTCCATGCATGCTTCAAAGTCCGCCTTGCATCTTGAGGTTCGTCCTTGACCCCTTCAAAGTCCGCCATCTCCATCCTAGACCCCTTGAAAGTCCGCCTTAAGCTTGAAGGTATGTCCAAAGTCTTGACAAAGTCCGCCATATGCCAAAAGGGATATCCTTATCCCCTCCAAAGTCCGCCCTTGCATGTGCTAAGATGTCTCAAAGTCCGCCATCTTCAAAGGGAGACATCCCAAAGACCTTCAAAGTCCGCCCAGCACTAGAATGCACATCCAAAAAGGTCACAAAGTCCGCCCTATGCTTAGAAGCTCGTCCAAAATGTTAAGCAAGTCCGCCCTTGAAAAGTGGGACTTGGCTGAAGGTCAAATAAAGTCCGCCTAGACTTATAAAGTAGAGGAAAATTAAAATTTCATTAAGTGTTGATGCCTACCAAGAGGGAAATTTCGAAATATGCTAAGTGTGAAAGCCTAAAAAGGTGGAAGGATAATTTTTGGCCAAACATTATATCATTTCCAAAGGATAAAACGATGAGAATAAGTGCTAAGACATCAAGGGAATTCGCCCTAGAAAAGAGGGACGTCCAAGATGCATATCCAAAGAGGAAGGATGTCCACCATGCACTTGGAAGAAGTTGGTAAAATAGCAAAGACATCCATGACGTCCGTCCAAGATGACAAGGAAGTCCGCCCAAGATGATAAGATGGCAAGATTTTTTTTGGCTAAGTGTCAAGGCCAAATCCAAAGAAAGTTCTAAAATTCGCCTAAGTATAGAGGCTAATGGATGAGAAATGAAGACGTTGGCTAGACATCCAGACATTTTTGAGAGGACAAATGCCAAGCTTGAAGGGACAAATGCTAAAGAATATCAGGATGTGGCAAGGAATGAAACGGAATATGCCTAACACGATGAGGGAAAAGAAAGGCAAAATTTGCCTAAGTATGGAAAATGCGAAGAAATTGTCAACTTTGGCTAAAGAAAAATGCACGAGGTAAAAGGAAAGGAAGGATCGTCCTTGACCAAAAGGATGAAGAATATGTCAGACGTCAGGAAAATTCAACCGGCAAAGACATTCGGACAACGATATTGCCTAGAAAAATTCGACCGAGCAAGGAAATATTTGACTTTGGCAGAGGAGAATAAGCTTAAAATCTCGCCTTGGCAAAGAAAAATGAGGATCTGGCAATGAAATTTTCGACGGAATGGCTTGAATTTTGGTTTGGCTAGACGAAATCAAGGACAAAATCGGAAAATACACTCTCAGCCAAGAAAAACGGAAGAACAATCGAGATAGCCATGGGTCCAAGACGAACGGGTTGGAATTAATTAAAATATTTTAATATTTTAATAATTAATTCTCAACTATTTGGAATTTAAAAATACCTTGGACAGAATCAAATTTGCCAGACACGAATCGGAAGAAAATGAAGTATGCCAGGCGGAGATGAAATCCGGCAAGAAGAAAATTAAATTCACCACGAATTTAATTAAAGATTTAACGTTTATTTAAAAATTCGAAAAATCAAAAGATAAGCATTAAATGAAAAAATCGAATTTTTGAAGATCAAGGAGATTTGTCCGGATAAGTTCGAGACTGAGCCTTGTCGGAAAATAAAAGGAAAGTTGCCTGTTTGGAAAATGAAAACAAATCGAGGATCAAGAAGAAAGATGGCAGTTGCTAAATCGAATTCAATCCTTCAGCATTATAATGAGTTTCAGCAACTCATTTTTCCACACACAGCTGAAGAGAAATTTGATCTTTCTCGAAATCGTCAGGCAATCAATTCATCAATAGGCAAAGTCGAATTGTCCAGAAGGATAAGCAGTGTTATGCTGAGGAATTTTTCGCGGGAAAAGAAAAAGAAAATTTTCAAAGCTGAATTCTTCTTGAAGAGGGGCGCACTTTTCAAAAAAATCAGATTTTTAAATCTGATTTACATTTGACGATCCTTCACTGAGGTTTGAGGATTGGTTAATTAAATTTGCTATCTTTTTATGCCCTTTCCTCTTGACGAAGTTCTGGCAAGAATTTTCAACTCCATCAAAGTCACTTTCAGCTTGCTTTTTTGCAATATTTTAATTATTTGAACAGCTGAAAGTTATTATTTTTTTTCGAATCCAAGGCACGAGGTTTAAACTATTTTAAAAGTCTTTTTATTAATGTTAATTTTATGACTGCAGGTTGACGGACACGGCAGGAGGATTATCAAGGAAGCTGAAAATGAAGTTCGCCAATAAGGGTGCCCAAAAGGAGACCAAGGTCATCTCAAAGTGGAAGAATGTTGTAGATACTGACCTCGGACATGTGGATTTTGACGAATTCAAGCAAAGAGTATACGGTCAGAAGGGACTTCCCACAGCAATAGCCATAAGAATGGTCAGAAACGGGATCTTCCAAGCAGCTGGATTCCCACCGGCCATGGATTGTGCTGAGTTAATGGTGGAATGTGCTCGCCATTATGATGCTCAAAAGAGACAGATCATCGCCCCTGACGGACGAGTCTTGGCACATTTGAATGAAGTTGTAATCCAAGAAACCTTTGGCATCCCTGAGCATTCAAGAACGGTCTATAAGACCAAAGAAGAAACCAAAATGCTATATGACAGCAAGGCAGATTTGTGCGCCACCACAGTCAACAAGGTATGGATGGACAAGCCAAAGCCATCAATCAAGAAGATGCCCAAGAGACCTCGTCGCACGGATTTCAAGGAAGATTTTGGAGATATCGTGCTGATGCTGAACAGGATCGCAGGCAATCCGCAAGGCGCCTTCTTTGAGAGCTGGATGTACTACTTCATCGACGAGGTCACCTCCGGAGTTAAGATGTTCAACTGGTCACGGATGATAAGTGACAACCTTCACGAGCAACTGATCAACCTTGAAGAGACTAAGTCTTTTCACATGAGTTCATATGTGATATACCTATTGGCCAGATCATACAGATATCCAGGACTGGTCTGCAAAGGCAGAATTGGCAATGGAGAGAACGAGCTCAGGCCTTACGACTGCTATCCTCAGCTCCAATTGAAAGAAAAGACTCACTTCAGGAGGGTGCATGATGCATTCCTAATGCATATCACCAGAAAGCTCCAAGGAGGAATACATCAAAGGTTGAGCCATGAAGCAAAAAGCCTTATCAGCAAATACGGGTCTTGGTTCATCCAATTCCCGAAATTCACATATATCAGGATCCAGGGATTTACTGGAAATCCCTATAAATTGCCTATCTATCCGACTAATCGGATGGTATTGCTCGAGGTTTTGAGACAATTAGAAGAGTACCAGAATATTCAGAGGCCGACCAAGAAAGCGTCCGTCACATTCCCTTTTTTCATCGGGAACATGCTAGAGTACTGCCCATCCGCCCAAGCAGCTGAGAGTGCACGGCTGGAGATCCAATGGTACCCTTTCACGGCATACAAGTCCAGGGTCAATTATGACCCACATCATAATATCCGGACAGTGGAAGGAAGGAGATATAAGCACAGGGCAGAACTGGAGGATTATTGGGCAAATGCTGCCGATGAATACGAGATCAGACGAAAGATGTGGTCCAGGATGTCCGTAGATTTCATGAGAACAATCGAGTTCTGTCGAGTGCCTGACCAGCTACAAGACGATGGAAACCATGTCCAGCCTCGCTTTGAGGAAAGCAGACCTCTCCCTCCAGTGAAGTGGTCAGAGCCAGAGCATGCAGACCTAGCCACCCTAATGAGGCCAGTGACGAAATATTCTCAGTGGTGGGTTGATGATCATGTTCAGGAATTGAGACAAAAAGGAATCACGCTCACATATGATCTGTTGAGCGAATCAGAGTCATATTCCTCTAATGCCGGGGCATCCCATCAAGACTTGGTTGGGATTGGAGAGAAAAGAAAAGAAATGGTGCCAAGTGCAGAACCTGTTTCCAAGAAGCATAAAGGAGGACCTTCTCGGTCAGCGGCGTCCAGGAATGTTGACCATTTGGTGGCTAATATAGACGACTCCTTGGTTGAGATGCTCGAACCTCTTGCAGCTCAGGAAGTGAACAATGAACCTATCCAATTAGATGATGAAGAGCCTGCATCACCAGCAGGCACAGAGATTTTAGGTTCAGACAATGACATGGATGTCCGGGATAATGACTTAGAGGAAGGAATGATTTCCGCCCTCAGAGGAGTCATGGATGTTCCAAACGAAGACGAGGTCCAAGTAGAGGATGGCATTGAACAGTCAACCATTCCAGACTGGCTATTAGAAAGAATGAAAGTTCAGGTGCCTGCTGAGGCTCAACAGGAAGAAGAGGACGATACTGCCGATTTCTTGGCAAGATTAGAACAAGTTGCTACCAAGAAGCCCGCCAAGAAGTTTTCCACCATCCAGAGGAACGAGACAGGCCACCGTTCCGTGCACATTGCAGTACCTACAGTGGATAAGCCACAGGACGAAATCACTCCGCAGGAGTATGCTATCACCACTGTTGACCTTGGTCCGACTTCAAAAGGTCAGGAAGTAGAAGAGTTAGATAATTCCGTCTCGACCATTAAAGCGAGACTGGAAAAGGAAGTGACCAAGAAGAAAGAGTATAAAAAGGAGGTCAAACGTCTCAAAGAATATATACAACATTTGACCCAGCCGCTAGATCAAGGCAATGCAACTGTTCCTCCTCTCCTCAATTCATCACAGGAGATGACTCAGGAAGTTGAGCATGGAATGGTGACAGCCAGGGAAGCGCAAGACTGGATGGCAGGTGAAGGCATGGAGGCTGCCTTGTTCATGGAGAGGTTGGCGCTTGCTTATGGACGAACCTCTTCGTTTCTTTCTAGGTTGATGGATATGGCAGAGACATGGGATGGTATCCCGGATATGCAAGAAAGGCTTATTCCGAGCCTTAGAATTTTGAAAAGCACTCCGAGGGAGGAGTTAGTTGATAAAAAGGTGATTGCTGCAGGGGCAGCATATGATTTTCATCACTGGTTTTGGGCAGTGACAATAAGAGAAGAAGTATTGGAGAAGGCGAGAATCGATGGGCTTGGAATTGAAGAACAGGTCAGGAAAATCCAGGAGAAGATGTGCATGATAACTACAGATGTGTTCGACCGTGAAGTCATCCGGGAGAACGACATGCAGTTAGAGAGACTGAAGCAAAAAGTTCAAGAAACTTTCTTCTCGACCACTGGACCGTTTTCGAAGCAGGACTTCACGAGAGTGGCAAGACTCTCATCCATTCGAAAGGAATTTGAGAAGCAGGAGGCAGATTGGGAAAGTACCTTTGCCAGATGCGCCGAGAAGTTGGACGGACTAGAATTCCGGATCAGCATGTTACCTCCTGTCACGATGGACGAAGTCATTGCCGTAGTGTCCAGATTCGCCAAGCACAATGCCACTCAAATGGATAAGGACGCCTCTCCTTGATTATAGCTGGAACTGCCACTTTTCTGATAGTTTTCTGATGGTTAACTCTTGTTGTTTTGGGAAACCCTAATTAGGGTTTGGTTGTAACAATCTGGGCCGTTAATCTTGTTTAAATCTCGGCCGTCTATTTCATTTTTGGAGCTCTATATAAACTAGTGCTCTCTCATTTTCATTTTGTGTGGAGACTTGTTATGTATATTGTCGCATTGAGACTATTTTGAATGATAAAAGCTCTTGAGCATGATTTGCCTTGAATCACTTCTTATTGTTGAATAGTAAGCGAGGTTACATATTATCTTCCGCCATAGATTAGAATTAAAGTTAGATTAAATAGAATTTGCTTTGAAAAGTTGTTAATTGAATGAAAGATTGATCGTATCGACTCATTGGTGAAGTGTAGCTCATACTTTCTTCGGATGAATGATTTTCATCCGATGCGTAAAGTTAGCCTGAGCTCCTAAGTGTGGAAGCCTAACTTCAACCTTATCCGAGGTTTGAAAATTATTCTCACAAACCCCTTGAAGATTGCACCCACTTTGCGTATGTTGTCCTGCAGGAGGCGAAACAAAGTGTGGTTTATTTCTCTTCACCGAGTCCTTACTGTCTCTTGAGTTCTTAGGCTTAGACTAGATTTCCTAAACCCTATTCTTTTTGCCATTTTTTTTGAGATCCACAATTGAAAGTCCTAATTGAGAACCTACAAAGATAAATTTCCTAAGTCCCTAGCTTGTGCAGACTTTCTACGTAAGTCCCCTTGTTTATTACCAGCATGATCACAACGACCATTGAGCTTATCCACACGTCGAGACCCGACTAAAGAAACCTTGGAATCGCCTATGCGGTGGTTTTTCAAGAGAGGATAGAGTGTCTTTGGACATTTTTATTCTGAATGTTTGGTGGATGATAAAACACACATCAACAGGGTCCACGGTGTAGTATGGGATGCACTGAATCCCCTTCCCCAACTGTCTGACAGTATATTTCATGCGTGTGTGATTTTATTTGAATGTATACTTTATGACTTGTGGCTGAATTTGCATTCGGGTATATACTCTATGATTGCATTTGTATTTGAGTGTATACTCTATGATTGTATGTGTATTTGAGTTGACTTGTGACGATATTTGAGTGTATATGATCTTATATTTATATTTGAATGCATATTTGATGGATTGTACCTAAATTCAAGATGTATTTGTATTCGAGTGTATACCATCTGACTTTGTATACTCTGTGACCTTAAATTCAAGTGTGTCCTTCATGAGTATGTATTGGGTGTATATGACATGGTAATTGCAGTGACTTATATTCAAGTGTATACATTGCGACTTACATGTATTCATACGTATGCTTTGTGACGTCCTGCACTCGTGCATATACTTCATGTTTTTCCAAACTTATGTTATGTTGTTTCTTGGATAGCATCTTACTTGATCATTTCATGACTAATGTACTCTTATACATGACTAATCCATTCCTAAGTGTATGCTTATGTTTGCAAAGTTCATACCTTGTATGTAATTGTTTGTGTGTACACTCTAATGAATGCTTCATATTATGTATTTCCCATTTTTGAATGAATGATATACTTATATTCCATACATAGAAGTAAATTTGAGTATACTTGAACACTCTACATATTCATGCCTTGAGTAATGACTAAATGCTTCTCGCTCCATGTGTGTGGGTTCTCTATGTATGCTTCTTGTTAGAGTGCATCTGCATTGCTTCCTACCTTATGAGTATTCATGCATTGGATACCTTGTTTGAGTTTATGTGCTTTATGTATAATTATATGGTTTAGATGCCTTGTGTGTAATTTATTGTTCATTGCACCTATGAAGAATTTTCCTCATATTGAGTATCTTACTCCATGTATTTATGTGTATTTTGTGTACTTTTATGCTTTATGTGTAATCTATGATTATGCTCTATACATGTATTCATGTTTGCTCCATGCTTCGTATTCAACATGACTGCCTTACAAATAACTTCTTGATGTGTTTCATGATTGGTGTCTGCTCCATTCTCATGCGTACTGCGGTTGACAAGCGTATGCTTTATATGTTCAAGTATATATTTCTAATTGAGCATGTTTACTTCTTCGAGTGTATTTGCATGCCTTGAGGGTATTAAGTGCCTTACTTATATTTCCTAAGTGTGTTCATTATATCTTGCGAGTGATTATGTGTTGCTTCAGCATGATTATTTCATATGTGTATACCTCCTGCCACACATATATGCTTGTGTCTTATAACTATGCTTCGTATTTGTGTGTATGTATGTTTTATGCTTCATGCCTCGCGTATCTATGCTCATTATGATTCCAACGTTGTCCAACATGTTTATGTTTGACAGGTACTCATACGTATGATCCACGCTTTATATGTACTGGTGTGGGTGATTCATGTCTTATCTTATGCTTTGAATAGTTTGTGTTTTCGTAAATTCATACCTTATATGTATCGTTGTATTTGTTGAGTGTATCTTCGAGCATTCTTATGCCTATGTATGATCATCTCGTGTTGTACGTATATTCAAATGAATGCTCCTTATTGTGTATTTGTGCATATATCTGAGTGCACTTGAATGCTCTATGTAATGACTAATTGTCTTTCGCTCTATGATGTAATTCCTATATGTATGCTAGTGTTTGATTCATGCCTCTTGTGTATTTGAGTGCCTTCAAGTGAATACTTTGTGGATTACATTATGGTTTGTGTGTGAGCATGTGTGAATACCTTCTCTCTTGTATTCATGTGTATAAATTGCGACTTGCATGCACACACACTATGCTACTTATGGATATACTTTGTAACCCTAATTTATTCTGATCTATATGTGTATTTATGCTGGATGTGTCTTTGAATAAGATTACTCCATGGTGTCTTATGGATTAGTTAAAATTTTGCTTGTCAAACTACTAAGGTATTGTAACTATTGAAGTGAAATTATAATTTGCTTGAGGACAAGCAAATTTGGGAGGGGAGGACTGTCATGTCCCCGGAATCGCAACATTAAGATAATATTTCAATTAAATTATCAAAGATAAATATTAAAATATGAATATCATTATAATATAAATAATAACGAATATATTTTAAGAAGCATAAGATATAAAATATAATTTAATATTATTATAATAACTTAGACAATATTATAATTACAATATTTAGTTATCATAATTATTATGATAATGAATATTATAATATAAATATTGTAAAGACCAAAATCATAAAAGAAATAATATTCAAATACACCAATATCAAAATATAAATACTTTAAATATTGTAACCATTATAATTAATATTAAATATATAATGGCAGAAGTTATTAAAGGATGTGGTGAATCGAGCAAGAGGGATGTCTGAAGCAAAGCAACCTCTCACCTCATCGCATGTTTTTTAAGAGGCTCTTAATTCTTTCAAAACGGAGGGGGGGGAATAGATAGCAAGGCGGAGGCGCTTATGAGTCTGCCGATAACAAAGAAAATTGTGGTATGTAAAGAATGGATTGCCATATAGGCATAGTCTAAAGGATATGAACTCAGTCAAGGTTGCACACAATAGGAACTAGGGAATGTGCATAACGGCATGACTTATGGAATATATCCTTAGTTGAACACTATTAAATATCTATCCGTCTAGGGACTATTCGAGCATATGATAAATGCATTCAAAACAAAGAATTAGGAAATGATATTATTGAAGATAATGAAGACGATGGTGTTGATATAGAAATCCATATCAAAGCGAATGAGCAAATTGCGATTTGTTCCCTGGCTGCGATAAAAATACTACTCTATTGCCGCCATGTATAAGACAAAGGTAGTCAACTATTATAAGGAAGAAATTCGAATATGTAAGGCAACGATTAGGAATGATTTAAGGCAACGATAAATCATAATCTAACATAAGTCATCGATTGTTAAAAATCCCATAATATAATTAAAAGATAATACATACAACGATTGTTAATAAGGCACCCGTTGAAGGGGCATGACTTTATTAAAGGTTACATCCTCTTCTAAAGGGACATCTCTTTCACAACAGAGTATAACTATATAAAATGATAATGAGGATTGAGGGAAAGAAGGATATACATTGGATAGGCAGATCTAAGATACGATATGCAGATTCCAGAGAGATATAGATGTGCAGACTTGAAAGAGGAGTGTGTAGATTTAAGAAAGAGATATGAGAAATACCGAATAGAAGAGGAATATATTCTGGATAGAATCATGTTTAAAGGATATTCTTTGGAAAGCTCATCACCAAAGATAACAGCAAACTGTGTATATCTTATCAAACCATCAGCAATAAGGAATGGATAGCAGTTCGATGGAAATAAAGTTGTACATACTCTATTATTTATGTTTATTAATCTGAGATCGTATGGAAAGAAAAGACAGATCGGGTTACAGGAAATTACGTCTTGAGAAAATTCAGTTAATGCGTTGATTCAGAGGACAAGTTTAAAAAGGGGGACATTACAAGACATGCGTTGAAAAACTCTGCATCTAAGCCTTGAAATTTGCTCTGGAAGCTGAACTGCTAAAAATAGCAAGTTGTCCGTTTCTGCTCAAAGTTTTCTAGTGAGTAGCCTGACATGTTCTGGACGTAGGGTGACTATTAAAACTTTGAGAATGTTGAAGGAACACTCAGAATTGCACACTTACTAAAAATAGTAAGTTGCCAAAACCTGACGAAATTTTAGTGGAAGCCTGCTGGAAGCACACTGACAACAGTGTTAGTCTTTATTTTCAATTTATTCACTTCGTTTGACCACAAATTGGCTGGAAAGATGGAAACCCTAATTTTCAGACTTGGCCAAAAGTTCATGTTTAAACTCAATGACGGGCACAATCCTCGAAAGGCAGATAGTAGAAAAGAGAGACAACAACAAAACGACCGAAAAGCAAAGCCAAAATTAGGGGGTCCCCATTTGTAATGGGGCGATGTGTGAAAAAGGTCACAACAGTAAGTTGGATTATCAACATATAGCATACCAAATGCGTTATAGACTGTGTTGTCTTGTTGATTAATTGTTGGCTTAGGTAGTGTAAGTTAAATGGTGGTCATATACAGTTAGACCGGTGGTTGTTTCTTAATTGACAATTGTTGTCCCTTCAAATAGCACACCTATTTTTGGGGTAAGTTTGTTGATTTTATGATAGGTACTTCTTGTATTGCTTGCATTTTATTGAACACTACCTTTGGATATAGCATCAATTGCCACATTGTCTTGTAATTGCTCTGTGTTTGAATAATGGTCCCAATTGTTACTTGTGCTACAACTTGTGTGGTTGTGTAGTTTTAACTTTTAGCAATTAACATTCTACATCAATGTGTTTGTGAAGTCAGGTCAAGTTCAAGTTGCTTAGACAGTAAACAATAATGATTAACAACTAGGCATTGCATTATCTTTCAAGACTTTAATGCTGATTGTGGCTGTGAAACACAATGGAAACACAATATACTACAGTATGAGGAAAGGTGTCATCAGGGAAAAGGGGAAGGTTTTGAATATTGATAGTGAATTGAAAGAAATTAATGTTATTGAGCATAAAGAAAGGTGGTAAAAGAAGAAAACATAGTCAGTGAGGAGTTTGAGTGAACAAATGGCCTACTAGATTAGCTGAAAAAATGAAGGATGTGAGACGTAATCAACTCAAAGAATTCATCAGAACAGTCTCTGAACCAATGGGATACCCAAGATGAAGGGTAAGCAGAAGTTGAAGCGGAAACAAAGAAAGAGCTCAACAAGGTCAACTGACCTTGGAGAATAGTTCACTTCTCACAACTTCACAAGGGAGGATTGGGTTGAAGTTCCCTTCTAGAGGAAGAAAGTGCAGTCCACTAAGCTGATAGAGTTCACTGATTTCCTTCAAATTAGGGGATGACTTTATTTTGAAACAAAATCTAATGACTTCCTTGAAGAAGAAGAAAGGGAAGCGTATAAGATTTGAGGTATTGGAGAGCTGCTATTGGAAGATACAAAACCAAGGACACTAAGATAAAGAATTGGGTATGAACAAAGGGAGATTGAAGTTGACCAAAGTAGCATACAAATTTCCAGTTTGCAAGAAGGGTTGAAGATTTAGATGTGTCAGATAGTTTTGGAAGAGGAAAGGAACCTCTTGTTCAGACCTTGAGGAGGACGATCATGCTGTTGCAGTTGCATTAAGAAAGATATCTAGAAATGGCTATTCCACTAAGTACTATGTAGTCCAAGTTTTGAGAGACATAAGCTTTAAAATTTCACTAGTGATGGGCTTGAAGATCTAGTGTGCCATTGCAAAATATGCATTACTATTTGGATGGTTAATAGACAGTGATGAATGCCATTGGTTGTGGTCATTCCCAATCACACTTAGGGAAGTAGCAACTGATTGGTTTGTAGATGCAACACCAAAAGAGTGTTCTTGGGAAAGATTGTGAAAGGCCTTTTACAAAGAATACAATCTTCATTTGAGATGACAATGAAATTGTTGCCAAAATCTATGATACTTGGAAACAGAAGCATGAAAATGTTTGAGCATAAAATTGTAGGCTCAAAGAACAATGTGGTAAACTATAAAAAGTAACTTGTTGATGGGTTGAAGAAGTAATGGTTCATTTAGGGGCTTATACCTTCATTGTGGGGAAGGATGAGGGTGGTGCCACTTTCTTATTACAAGGATGCATAAATGAAAAAGAAATGAAGTATATGATTCAAATGCAAGTGTTGATAGTGAACTATGTTTTCAAAATCTGAGATGGGACATGTAAATGATGGAGCTCAAGGGAGATGATTTCAAGGTTTGAGAGATGATATGCTCTAGGTGATGAAGCTCAAGGGAGATAGCAATAGAGAGCTTGAGGACCTACGGTGTAGAGACTGCAAGATGGAAGGTCACACAAGGCCATTGTTTGAAGAAGATATTTTACAAGATTTTCCATGTAATGAGGTGTTCTACCAAAGATTTCCCTTATAATAATCAAGAACAAAAGTGCTCGAGAACTTTGTGCCAACAAATCTAAATATTATTAATGGACATCAGGACTTTAGCAGACTTGGATACAATATGAATTAAAGGCCAGCCCATTGTGCAATGCTAATAGTGCAATGCAGGGGGTGCGTTGCAAGTGATTGTCTCATAAATTAGGGTTTTACGAGACTTCTTTAGATGGTGTGAACCTAGAGATTATGATGATACAAAATTTCTATATAAAAATGTAGAAACCCTAGTTTCCCCAAAATCTCCGTTCTGACTGTTTTTGAGTTTTTTTGACGTTTTGAAGTACTTTTGGGTATTTTGCTTGTTTTGAATCTTTGTGCAATAAATGAGATGGTACGACTTTTGCATATATTTGAAATAAATTCAATAAAGATTATCTAACTCTGATAACAATGGTATTTAGATAAAACATTGAAGGCAATCCTTTATTTATTCTTCAGAGATGAATACATATAATATCCAGTTGCATGCAATGAAAAGAAACAATAGATTTTCAATATTTCAAAGAACCTGGTTTTCAGCCGCCTTTGTGAGAAAGCAGATTCGTACGGCCTTCAGATGCAAGCTCTTCCCTTTCCAGATGATGTTCAACACTTCCCAGATGCCAGGCGCCTCCCTCTGTGAAGAATGACTGCCAGAAGACAAGCGATCTGCTCTTGAAAGGAAAAGACGTCCTTACTGGTACAGTACGGACTGGTACAAATAGGTACGGCCAGGAAAATCACAGCAGCAAACAATAAATGAAGTACGGCTGTCTCTGAAGTCTCCTGGAGTGAAGAGATAGGCGCCACAGATGTATAACCTTTGAATGAATTTTACCAACCAAACTTCCTGAGTTAAGTACGGCCCTTGCTGAAGTGGTACGGCCTGTAGCAGCAGGTGTACGGCCTGGGGCAGCAACAATAAAGTACGGCCTGTACTGGAGTCTCCAGCTATCCCTGTATTAGGCGCTTGAATAGAATGAACCTCTGCAGGAAGTCTGTTACTCTGTACCCTCTGAAGATGAATGTCTCTCTGAAACCCTGATGAAATGAATACCCTCCGAAGCTCGGTGATTCCTCCTGAGTGAAGAAACCTCTGTGCTGGCAATAAATCAGACGTTATTTCACATCCTCTGAACTGCTTCGAAGGAGATGGCTCG
>VDFB02106775.1:0-18524 GCA_007258455.2 Sequoia sempervirens | reverse complement strand
GTATTGTTTTCATTTGTTTGAGGGAAAATTACCACATTAGCTATTACTTTATTTCTCTTTGACCCTTAGGAAGAAGGCACAACCCCAAAACTATCAAGACGTGAGGAGAGGTAGAAGCCCATATTGAGCTAAAATCTATTGATAGTCTCGCAACACAATACACAGGTGAGCAAAGGAAGGATATTTCATAAAGGAGACTCATTCCCTTAACCTTGGCTAGACACATCCCATGAATATCCTCTAGATATCATGTTCAAGTAGGGAATAGGGGATTTACAAGGAGATATACTGGTAGCAACAAACGAAATCAGTTAACTTCTCATTCGATTGTTGCTTGCAATGGACAAGGTCAGAGTTAGTGACCTTGGAGCTAATGTTTGCTTGGAACCAATGTAAGAACTAATTCATAAGTTGATCGAAAGAAAATATGGAATTATCAGACAGTGAGAAAAACCAATCTAGTGTGGCCTCCTTAAGGGATCGTGAGACCAATTTTTCTAGCAAATGATCTTGATGTGAAAAGTCACTACACAAAGTGGTAAAGGAATTGGCATGTGTCTGTGGGTCTCCCTTACCATTATACTTATCAAATTTTGGTGCCTCGATCTCTTGGGGTATGGGAGTGTTCAATATTTTTAAAGTGAGAGGGCTACAATGATAGTACAAAGTAAGAGTGGATTGTGTGGAAACATTAGTTAGTTTGGTGACTTGAGATTACATTTGACCCATATTTTGCAAGAGGGAATTCAAGATGGGATTAGATGGAGAGGGAGGAAAATTGGCCATCACAACAGAGAATTACACCATAGGAGTTTGGAGTGCAAAGCTAGGTGAACGGATGTGGTACCTCAAAGGATTCTAAGATACATTAGCCCTAGGAGTAATGGGAGGCACATACACATAATTTGCATTATTAGTAGAAGACATAGTGGGTATTGTAGGATTGGAATTTAACATATGCAGAAACCTCAAGCATCAAAAGATTCAACTAAGTTCCAATGATATTTGATTGGGCATCTTGAGGCTGACTCAAGACTAATGCGTACAAAGGTGCATGAGTCTCAACTATGTTGGTTAGCACATAGAGCAAATCAAGGCCCTTACGATCTTAGATGATTAGGTTTCTTAGATTACTGACAACAGGAGCAACTTGAGCAAACAAGTTGTCATGGTTAAGAAAATCTTCAAAATTTTCCAGGTTCTCTTCCAAAGACTAGACTTGCTTAAAGGGGACCCTAAGAGAAGTCTCATAATCTATAGAAGATGGAGATACTGGAGGACAATTTGGTTCAAATATTAAGGAGAAGAGTTCCCAAAGGTCCTTTTGGGGCCAAAGGGATTGGGAGTTCTAGAAAACATTGGATCGGGTCTAGTAAGACTATATTGATCTGGAGGTATGGTAGCTCTTGAACTTCTTCTGACTATTTATCCAGAGGTTGTGGACTAGGTTGTGAAGCTCATAGAGGAGTATTCACAACACACAACCTCACAAAGTCTAGGAAATGAGAGAAGGAAATGCAAGGGATAAAAAGACTTTGCAGGAAGGTAAGTTCACATCAGGTTCACGTTGGGTGTTTTTGATTTTTCATTTGACCCAGTGGAGCTTTGAGGTGAATCTTTATTTTCATTTCTAATGTGGTTTTAATTTTGTATTCATATTCTTATACTTTAACATTAGAAAATATTACTTACAAATGTCTTCAATAGTTTTGGACATATTAGTGAAATTAAAGGGAATATAGGCTATAGTGACTTTCAATCTGAAATGAGGTGGGTATGGGGCATTACTTATTTGTGATTTTTGCAAGGTCTTTGTCACATGAAGTTTAGTTGTTGATTCCAATTATTTTTGTGATATACCTTATCCAACATCAATGGATATGCTCATGTAGAGGGAGTTTTTTACCCTCAAAATGATGAGATCTCAAGGAGAAAACTATCTCTCCACTTCCTTAGTTGACATAGCTCAAGTAAACCGAAAATGGAGGAATATGAGATTTGACAAATTAAAAAAATTATCTAGACCTTTCAGGCATCAAAAACTAAAAGTACAGGGTACATAGGTCTTTTGGACAGCTTGGTAAGCTCTCTATCTAGGATGGAGGTGTGGCTATTGGATGACAATGCCCTGTGCTAGTGCCCCGTATGAACATAGAATAGGAGTTGTCACATAAAGACTCAAGGTACTTTACATAGGTTTCTAGATGTGAGAGGGGTGCCAAATATTGATGAACAATGAACATAAAATGATATAAATAAAGATGCTAAGTGAAAACTAGACAAAAAATAACAATGAGAGGTTGAAGACATTACTGAAAGTATTTGACGAGGCTTGATCCTTATTCATGTTTTTCTTCCACTTGCACCTACATACATAAGACCAAAGATAAATGTTTGGGTGGTTGTATAGGAGTTTGTCTTAGTCAAACCCTTGTATTGGTGTTTCCACCTCCACGGACAAACTTAGATGAGATAATAAAAATAGATGTGAAATGATAAATAAAACAATATGCTTGACAAATAAAGATAATATAATTGAATAAAAGACCTCAATAGTTACCACACATAAGCTATGTAGCTTGTTGGTGCAGTAAGGAAATGGATAGAAACTCCAAAATGGTAATGGCCTCTTTGCAAGATGACCTTGTGTTTGCAATAATGGAGTTTACTTTGAAAGCTATATAAGAGTTTTTTTGGAAGATATGCATATAGAAAAAATGGAGAATGCTACGAATGAGAGAGGTGTTGTAGAATGGTGAAGAATATGAGAAAATAATAGAGTTGTGTGTTTTTTAAGAGAGAAATATTGAATGTGTTGAAAAATAAATCAATACTCTCTAAGAAAGAGGAACTTTTTTGGTTCAAATGGCTTGTCTGAGTGACTTCCAATGAGGTTGCAGGTTGGAAGAGGCATTACATTTCCAAAATGTGATAAGTGTAACATCTCAACGACCAACTTAGTCATGAATTTTCATGGGATGCTAGTGTGTCTCATGGACGTCCTTGTGGCATGCATAAGTCTGTGTGAAAATCATATCCAAGAATCGATAACTAGGCATGCCAGATGGAAAAAGATGGTTTTAGGTTGAGAGAAAGCATAATTATCTTAGTTTACCTAAAGTGGAAGGTGCATGTAATGTGAAATTTCATAGAATGCAATTTACAACATTACAATTCCAGGTTAAATGGATACGTTAACCATACAAATGTAGTTGTTTGCATGAATGAGAATCAAAAGGGCTAATTAGTTTCTAAAAACTTGACAATATTTGTAGTTGTTTTTGTGGAAATAGTAGTGATTTCCTTTCTATCTCCCCCTTTTTAAATATAGAGGTTTCTAATTTCCTGATGGATTTTATGGTTCTTTCCTTCCATTTCAATAAAATATTTTGCAGTGTAATTTTGGTGTGACAACCTTGTTTATATGTAATTTTTTTCCCTTAATATATTGATTGTATTAGGATATGTGTAGATAACTTGTGGCTATCATAACTTCTAATTAAGTTACACGGTCATTTATATACTCTATATATGAAGTTAAGTTAAATGTATGACATCCAAGCATAAGTATGGTATATATAGGAGCTAGCTGTTGGAAAATAGTGCATAAACATAGATTAATGTTTATACAGTAATGTAAGATTATGTAATAATTCACTTTAGTTAGTTGTTAAATAAATAAATTACATGTTATTGTTAATTTAATAAATAAATTTAGTTTGGGTAGTTATATTCTCGTAAATAGTTTTATACAGGAATAATGGCTTTATAATGCCAATACTTTGTGATAGTTTTTTAGAGTAATGTGAATGAAAAAATAATAATTTTAAAGCAATCTCATTTTTCTTTCCCATTTCAATATGGTATCAGAGCAAGTTGCTTGATCTCTCTGTTTTCCTTCCATCGCTTGTTCATTCAAAGTAGTTCATTCAAGGGCCAAGTAGTGCGGCATGTGCAATAGCCATTGATGTGAAGAGCACAAAGATATACTAGAGAGAGGGGGTGAATCAATATATCAACAAACTTTTACCCTCTTAACTTTAGTCAACTTTAAACTCTAGCACAATATCAACTATGCAATATGAAACAATATGAACAAGTTGATACAAACAATTGTATTTTATGTTTATATGAGTTTACAATGATTGTAGACACCAACCTACTTGATTCATCAATTTTATAATTTAGTAGGCACCAACCTACAAGGAGCACCAACCCCTAACTTGCAAGGCACCAACCTTGACTGAAAATAATGAATGTAGAGTAATTTTCTTCAAACAGATCTGCACTTCTTCTCTATCCTCAATTCTGCTTTGTGATGTTTGCTATCACTTCAAAGCCCACACAAGAGAATAGATTCTCTGCTCTGACTTATACAGTAAATCTTCATTGCACAATTCACAATTTTACAAACTTTGATTTGGATGTCAAATATGTAAGTTGCTCAAGAATTGCAACCCTTGATGAAAAACACATCTACACTTTGCATCCTTTGAAAAATATACCTCTTCATAAAATTAATTTAATTTGTTTATTTTATGTCTTAATTGAATCACTTTGATTTGATTTTCCTTTGATTATTTTTGCATTATTTGTTTGATTATTAAATCTATTCTTTCTCTTCAAGAATTAAGTGCATCTCTTTAGTGATAAATCGTTACTTGAAGAAGGACATCTCTTTAGGAAGTAAACTAAAACTTCTTGATCAATCACATCTTTTCAAGAAACAACTAATATTATCTTTTTGAAAACAACGATTCACATGAATCTTCGAAAGACGTTTTTAGTTATCATAAGCAAACTTTTAAGAGTCAATTGTTCTTTTCTTCACAAAAAATACATCTCTTTCATTTGTTACCATCGTATCTTAGTGTGATCTGATTTCATAATGACTTGTGTTAGTTTGACTCTTAATGACGGGTTCTTCATGGAAACACTTCTTCATGATCAGTTTTTGTGGAATTGGGTTATTTCAAGGAATAGAACTTAGATTATGTATTTCGAACTGACAGCTAGGAATATGAATGTGTCCCTAATGGTGATAATATAAAACCTTGTGACTTCAATTTGATTAAGATTCACCTTTTATCCTTTACATTGACCCTTTAATCAATTTAGATGTGATCTTTAATTATTTTTACCTTGAAATCAATGACAACAACTTCAACAATCTCCCCCTTTGTCATTGATGACAACACAACCATTCTTGCATTGCTCCCCCTTACTCTATTCCTTCCCCTTTGACATCAATGGAAAGGGGTCTTCAATAATGTCTTACATTTTGTTCCATGGAGCTACAAAATATTAGGTATAGCTCCCCCTGAGTGTTATGCTCCCATCTATCAATTTGATGGGTGTGGGACTACTCCCAACTTGTCCCTTAGATACTCAAAAGTCTCCTTTGGAAGAGGCTTTGTAAAAATGTATGCTATTTGCTCCTTGGTTTTTGCATATTCCAATTTTATTTGTTTCTCAAGCACTTGCTCTCTCAGAAAGTGATATTTAATTGGTATGTGCTTTGTTCTAGAGTGCATGACAGGATTCTTGGATATATTGATTACACTTGTATTATCACAGAGTATGGAGATAGGATGCCCATACTCAATTTTGATGTCTTTTAAGTTTTGCTTCATCCATAATACTTGTGTACAATAAGCCATTGCCGCAATATACTCGGCCTCTACTATGGATATAGAAACTAAAACCTATTTCTTACTTAGCCAAGACACTAGACTTTTACCAAGATAGAATGATCCACTACTTGTACTCTTTCTATCATCAATATTGCCAGTCCAATCTGCATCTGTGTATGCAGTGAGAGTGAGATCTTCTCCTCTTGGGTACCATAATCCAAGGTCCATAGTACCCTTTAGATAATTTAGTATCCTCTTAACTGCTTGGACATGAGTTTCTTTTGGAGTAGCTTGAAATCTAGCCACTAATCCAACTACTTGCATAATGTCAGGCCTTGTGGTTGTCACATATAATAGACTTCCAATCATGGATCTGTATTGAGTTTGATTAGCATCAGGAGAATCATCATCCTTGCTTAACTTGCAACCTGTGACCATAGGAGTACTTATTGGATGAAAATCTTCCATTTTGAACTTCCTTAGCATATCCTTGATGTACTTAGTTTGTGATATAAATATTCCTTCCTTCAATTGAGAAATTTGCAATCCAAGGAAGAAAGATAATTCCCCAAGCATTGACATTTCAAAATCTTTTTGCATATTTGAAGAAGATTCTTTGCACATCTTATCTATGCTACCACCAAAAATGATATCATCTACATACATAACTACAATCATTGAATTACCATTTTCATCTTTGATGTATAAGTTGCTATTTGCATCTCATCTTTTGAACCCTTGCTCTTTGAGGTATTTGTCAAGTCTAGAATACCATGCTCTTGGGGCTTGTTTGAGCCCATAGAGTGCTTTCCTTAACTTGCAAACATAACCTTTCTTTTATGTCAATGTGAATCCTTCAGGTTGTTCAATATACACTTCTTCCTCTAAGTCTCCATTTAGGAAGGCATATTTTAGATCCATTTGGTAGACTTTGAACTTTTTGTAACTTGCAAATGCTAAAAATATCCTGATTGCTTCCAACCATGCAATTGGGGCACATGTCTCTTCAAAATCTACACCTTCCACTTGAGCATAGCCTTTACAAACAAGCCTTGCTTTGTTCCTTGTGATTTATCCATTTTCATCCATCTTGTTTCGAAAGACCCACTTGGTTCCAATGACATTCTTATCTTTAGGCCTTGGGACAAGTTCCAAGTGTTATTTTTCTCAATCTGATCTATTTCTTCTTCCATGGCTTTTACCCAATATTTGTCTTCACTTGCTTCATTAAAGTTCTTTGGCTCTATCTTAGAAAGGAGACAAAAATGTGCATGTTCTGTAGTGTTAGCCAATCTCCTTCTAGTTTGTACTTCTGTCTCTAATTCCCCAATCACTAAGTCCTCTGGATGATTTCTTTGAACAAATTTGGATTGAGTTCTGAAGGATTCCTTTGATGAAGTTTTAGATGGGGTTTTGGATGATACTTTTGATGGAGTGTTTGAATTTTCTTGTCCTAGTTCCTCATTCTCATCTTCTATTGAATCTTCATCTTCATCTTCTTTACACACATCTTGCATATCAAGATTATTTCTGCAATGTCTTTGTATTGTTTTCCTTCATCAATTTTTACATTTTCACTTTCAATTATCTTGTGAAGTCTTTTGTTGTAGCACTTATATGCTTTACTTCTTGAGTAATATCCGAGAAAAATTCCCTCATCTGCTCTTGCATCAAATTTTCCCAAGTCATCTTTATCTCTCTTAATATAGCATGTGCTTCCGAAAACTTTGAAGTACTTAACTATTGTAGGTATTCCTTTCCATAACTCATAGGATGTTTTTTCATTATTCAACCTAATTTTTGCACAATTCAGAATATAAACTGCTGTATGGAAAGCTTATTTCCAAAATGTGTCTGCTATCTTTGATTCATTTAACATTGCCCTTGCCATCTCTTGAATGGTTTTGTTTTTCCTCTCCACTACCCTACTTTGTTGAGGAGTTCTAGTTGTTGAGTATTGTCTTCTTATCCCATGTTCTAGGCAGAAGTTATCAAAATCATTTGAGGTAAATTCTCTTCCTTGATCAGATTTAAGGCATTTTATCTTTGCATCAACTTCATTCTCAACCAACCCCTTGAAGGCTTTGAACTTTTCAAAGGCTTCATATTTCTCCTTTAGGAAGGCAACCCAAGTCATCCTGGAGTAGTCATCAATCACATAAAATATCTTTTTCCTTGCAGACTTTTTGTTCTTGTTGGTCCACAAAGATCAGTGTGTATGAGCTCCAGTGGTTTTAATGTTGAACATTGTTTGGATTTGAAGCTTGCTCGTGTTCGTTTCCCAAGTTAACATTCTTTGCAAACGATGTTGGAAGATTTTGTAATTCTTGGCATATCTTTCACTACTGTTGTTCTACTGATTTTGACAATGTTGTCAAAGTTGAGGTGGCCTAATCTTTTATGCCACAACCAACTTTCATCTTCTTGCATCAAATTGCAACTTTCACCATCTATTTCTCTTAGAATATATAAATTGTTTGTTGTCTTATCAACATGTGCTATCAATTTTCCATCCTTTTTAATTTCACATCTTTTGGGAAGAAATGTTACACTATGTCCTTGATCACAAAGTTGATTTACACTTAGTAGATTTCCTTTTAAACCTTTAACATACAAGACATTCTCAGTTTTTGTTTTCCCATGATCTAAACTAAGTGTCCCTTTCCCTTTTATTTCTTTCTTTGAATTATCACCAAATCTCACTAATCCTTCATCAACAGGTTCAAGAGAAATAAATTTGTTCTTGTCACCTGTCATATGCCTTGAAAACCCACTGTCAATATACCATCTATCCTTCTTGTTTTTTGCATGTAAAGCTATTTGAACAAACATGGACTTCTCCTTCTTCCAAATCTTGGTTGGTTTTTCCTTCTTCTTGATAGTCATGTATTCATTTTTATTTTGACTTGGAGAAACATTAAAAATTGTTGTGCAGAATTTTTCTTTGTGTCCAAAATTATTACATTTGTGACATATGATGTTAAAGTCCATTAAGGGTGTGAAGGAGTTATAGTTTCTTTTAGTGAAGCTAGGGACATTGTTCGCTTGGATTTTGCAATTTATGGCCTTGTGACCAAACTTATTACATGAGAAACAATATCCTTTGAAAGAATGAGTCTGCCTAGCCTCAAATTTTCTTTTAGAATGAGCACTTATCCAACTTTCTTCAGTTTATCTTGGAATTGTATTGGGTTTTTGTGAGTTTGCATCATTCCCTTTGCTAATATTCTTGCTTGCATCACTAGTCTTGAAGTTCTTTTCATTTTCCTTGGAACTTGTAGCATTTTTATCAAATTTTGTACATTGCCCTTTTTCCTTTTCCAATTATCTCTTCAACATGACAACTTCTTGTTCTAACTTGTTTTTTGTTTCATTTTCAACTTGTTCAACCTCTACAAGTTGAGTTCTTAAATCTTCAATTATTTAGTTCGATTCCTCCAAGCTTTTAGTCATTTCCTTGATTTTTATTTCATACTTGGTGACTTTATTTTTCAACTTCTTGTTCTGTTTATATGCATAATGGAGCTCTTCTTCAAGATCTACTTCTGCTTCATTGCATTCTTGGTCAACATCTTGTTCTTCATGTTCGCTATTTGTGTCTTCCATGGCCATAAATATTATTTCTTCTTCATTGTTGCTTTGGCATTCACCACTTTGTTCTTCTAAAGAGTTGCTTTGTTTCTTTGAATAAAAGCTCTTTTTCTATTTTTGGGACTTCTTTGAGTTGTGCTTAGAGTTTTTTTTTTCCTTTTTCTTTGTGTAAACTTCCTTTTCTTCTTTGCTTATGTCACTTTCATTTTGAGGAAATTTGGAAGCATAATGTCCAACCTTTCCACAATTGAAATATTTAAAAGGAAATTTTCCTTTGTACTTTCCACTTCCTTTCTTAAGCTTCCTCATGAAATAGGCCTCTACTTCATCACCACTTGACTTCTCACTTAATGTATCATGCTTGTTCTTCCCTTTCTTGGATGCTTTGAAGGAAATATCATTTTGTGGTGTTCTCCCTTCAATCCTCATTTCATAAGCAACAAGAATCCCATGTAGTTCATCTTTTGTCAATGTGTCTTTATTTGTCAATTCTTCTAATGCCGACACTTTGGAATCAAATCTTGTAGATAAGGATCTTAATATCTTATCAACAATGAATGCATCATCAACATCTTCACCAAGTCCTCTCATAATATTCACAATTTCATCAACACGAAGAAAATATGGCGTTATGTCTTCATCTTCTTTCATTTTAAGGGTTTCAAACTTCCTTTGATGAGTTTGCAACTTTTCTTTCTTCACTTTAGCATCTCCTTCATAAATATTTTGGAGTTTGACCCATATTTCTTTTGCTGACTTGCAACACATGACCTTTGTAAATTCAGAATCTATTAAACTGCAAAGAAGAGCATGCTTGGATTTGGCATTGTTTTCATTTTTCTTCTTTCTGAATTGATCTGTTGGAGGGGTTGATGGAGGTGTATACCCATCTACAACAAATTTCCAAACATTAAACCCAAGAGCATTCAAGTAAGCTTCCATCTTAATACTCCATAATGCATAATTAGTCCCATCAAAAATGGGTGCTTTGACTGTATTATTATTATCTGCCTTGTGTGCTCTTTAGGATCTACCTTCAAGTAGTTACGCTTTCAAGAAGGAACCCGCTTTGATACCAATTGAAGAGCACAGAGATATATTGAGAGGGGGGCGGTGAATCAATATATCAACAAACTTTTACCCTCTTATCTTTTATCAACTTTAACTTCTAGCACAATATCAACTATGCAATATGAAACAATATGATCAAGTTGACACCAACAATTGTATTTTATGTTTTTATATGAGATTAAAAATCTTGTAGGCACCAACCTACTTGAATCATCAATTTTTTAGTTTAGTATGCACCAACCTACAAGGAGCACCAACCCCTAATTTGCAAGGCACCAACCTTGACTTGACTGAAAATAATGGATGTAGAGTAACTGTCTTCAAACATATATGCACTTCTTCTATCCTCAATTCTTCTTTGTGATGTTTTCTATCACCTCAAATCCCACACAAGAGAATAGATTCTTTGATCTAACTTACACACTACTCACAACACCATTTGCAACCTTGATTTGGATATCAAATATGTAAGTGCTACCAAGAATTGCAACCCTCTAATGAAAGAACAAATCTACACATGCATCCTTTAAAAATTCCTTTTCCTCTTCATAAAATTAATTTGAATTTGTTTTTATGTCTTAATCTAATCATCACTTTGAATTTATTTTTCCTTTGATTATTTTTGCATTATTTGTTTAATTATTAAATATACTTTTCTCTTCAAGAATTAAGTGCATCTCTTCGATAAATCATGTTACTTGAAGAAGCATCTCTTCGTGAAATAAACCGAAACTTGAGTGATCAATTGCATATTTTCAAGACACAACTAATCTTATCTTTGAAAACATTGATTCATGACTCTTCTAAAGATGTTTTTAGTTATCATAAAGAAAACTTTTTAAGAGTCAATCGTTTTTCTTTCACAAAAATCACATCTTCTTCATTTGTTAGCTCCATCGGTATCTTAGTGTGATCTAATTTCACAATGAACCGTGTTAGTTTGTTCTAATGATCAATTTTCATGAACGCTTCTTCAAGATTAATTTTCATGGAATCGGTTATTTCATTGAATAGAAGCCATTATGTATTTCCTGCATCCACTAGTTTACCAATTTGGAATGTCCCAAATGGTGATAATTTGAACCTTGTGACTTCAATCTGATTAAGATTCTGAGCTTTATCCTTTGCAATTGACTTTAATCAGTTTAGATGTGATATTTAATTATGCTTTACCTTGACATCAATGAAAATAACTTCAACATGATGTTCATCCACCTTTCTTGCATTTTGTCAACAAAGGAGTAGTGTAGACCACATGCAAATTTGTGACATTCATCACTCATTTGCATTTCTTCTCTCTTTCCATCTTGGTCACTCCTTCCATTGTTTTTCCTCCATTATGTTCATGTTCATATTCAAAATCTAGAAAAAATTAAAGCAGCTAGTATGCAACTTGTGTGATTTATTGTCGTGACATTGTCTATTGAACATTGTTTGTTGAAACTTCATTGAAATACACTCTTGAAGCATTGGAATCCATTATGTGGATGTTGTCTTAATTTTGTTCTTTAGTTGGTGTCACCACAGTCCATCTTCATATTGGAAATATTTAAGTATTTCTATGTTTTTTTAGATTTCAAATTTGCTAATGAAGAGTCGTTATTCATGTTGATTCTGGAATCACCGTGTAATATCGAAAATAAGTAAGAATGGCATCACAAGGGTGACTTTTAATATATTCTTATTATCGCGATGCTATCTACTCGAAATAATATACTTGATGCTAATTATTGGTCGATGTCCCACTATTTCCTTCACATTCTACTCAGTGTTGGATATTGAAATCCATCCAAGAAAATATTTGTCGTCGCCTTGAAGCAGGACTTGTCAAGTGAACATTTTTCATATTCGTTGAGGTTGAAATTTAATATTGAATCCTCACGCATGAAATCATCTCTTATCTCTTGTGGGATGGTGACTTGTGCATGCACAAAAGAATATTTGAATACATTAGTGGCTCTGTCTGCTGATCAAAGATTATAAAGGCTCGTGTGTGGCTCGGGTTTATATGTCAGGTTAGAGACTATAATGAAAACATTTGAATAATATCCGAAATGTAAATGCATGTTATTGCCTGTTGTTTCAATATGAATGGAATAAGCATAAAAGGAGCTGGGAATAAGATTGGTTATTTGTTAGTGGTTGCCATCAGGTGGGTGATATTGGAGTTACTGCTATATCAAAGGGATGCCCTCTTCTAACTCATTTGGACATAAGCATGTGCCAGAATGTTGGTGACATGGGATTGGCTGCGTTGGGTGAAGGGTGTTCACATCTGAAGGGCATTGTCATGTCTCATTGTCAGAAAATCACTGATATTGGTGTGGGTTATTTGGTAAAATGCTGCACAAAACTTACTTGAAGCATGTCACATGGTTTATTGCCCATTTATAACTGCTGCTGGTGTTGCTACTGTAGTTTCTAGTTTTTTCTCTATGTTAGCACTAAAGGGGGGTGTTGGAAAATAGTGCATAACATAGATTAATATTTAATATAACTAATGTAATCACTTTAGTTAGATGTTAGACAAATAAATTAACATGATATTGTTAATTTAATAAATAATTATAAATTAGGTTTTGGTAGTTTTATTCTCGTAACTAGTTTTATAGGGGAATATTGGCCTTTTTAAAGGCAATACAATGTAATAGATTAGTAGTGTAAGGTGAATGACAATTTTTTAATTTGAGAGCAATCTCGTTTTTTTCTCCCTCATTTCAATGTTGTTAGTTTATGATTATTATATTGCAGATTGTATTCTTATTGGATATTTTTAGAGGTTTTCCCTCTCAAAGTGGCTTATTATTCTTAAATATTATTAAGTATCCATAATATATTCCAGATTTTATTCTTCTCTTGTGCAAGTTATTTCATTACAAGTGGTATCAAAGCATGATCTTGACATCTAAAAGACAAGAAATAAGGTAATTTTCTTGATTCAAGAGATTGAATTGTGAAGCACATATATCTCTCAATTTGGTAAAATTGTCCTTAATTTTTGGAGGGTTGATTAAGGATAAATTAAATATGCTACATTTCAAATTTGAGGTCATTTGGAGAATATTGGAATGAGTTATTATGAAATTAGGGTTTCTAGTAAATTCACTCATAGGGTTGTAAAGAATTTTTTTTTTGAATTCTAAAGGTTTGAGAAAAACACATTTATCAAACCAGAGTCTTGGTTTGAATTCATTTGGAGTCATTTTGATAAAGTTATTACAATTTTATGAATTTTTAAAATTGAATCCATAGGTTGCTATTTTTGAAAAAAAGAAGATTTGTTTACATTTTTAGAAAGATTTAAATAGATCATTAAGGGTTGATCTTTGGCATTTTAATTTTGTGGATATTTTTTTGAAATCATTCAATCAAGGTTTGGTCAACAAAAAAAAAAGATTTTGTATTATCATGCCTCAACATGAGAAGACGATAGAGTAGAGTTGGGGAAAATAATTCTCATTCATTAGGAAAGAGTCCTAATAAAGAGGATATAGGTTTGGAGTTTGGATTGGGTGGGGCCTTGGTTATGAATCCCTCCCTATTAGATGAAAAAGTGGGCAATATGGAGTAGGATATGCACCACATGCAAGGTAAATTTGGTATCATGCAAGAATATTTGGATATTGTACAAGGAGATATATCTATCATCAACACCACAATGTTATTTATCAATTGATTATATTAAGAATCAATAAGGATCACAACTAGATGTTTTAAGCAATCAAGGTGGATCATATAGGCTAGCTAATCTAGATCCAAATAATATCCCTTGAATGTGATCTCAAAATTTTCTATCACAAGTTTGGTGGAAAGGATCTAATGACTTGGATAAATCAAATCAAGATTTTTGATGTACACCAAATTCCCAACAAACAAAAAGTAGCAATTATTATATTTAGAACTAGAGAAATTTATTTGGTATCAATGGCTATGTGCTTAAAAGAAGAAAATGGCTCTCATTGTCACTTGGCCAATTTTTATGAAGAAGCTATAGTCAAACTATAGAAATAGTGTGTTAGAGAACTACTTCAATGAATAAATTTTCAAATCCATATTATTATTTTCCTAATTCTAAATAACATTGCATAAATCACATAACAATGAAATTTCAAAATGTAGAAGTATTAGACTTTCAAATCAATTTTTCTTTCCTTTAAAAAACTTACAAGGTAACCTCCACAATTGATGTTACTCATAATTGCATATAAATTCATTGTATTTAATATGTTACAATCTTTCTATATTACTCCTATCTTTATACTAATCTAGCTAAAAATATAATCTTTCAAAAATCATCTTTACTTATAAAAGGCATCCTTATCACTTATAAGGAAGAGATGGAAGACAAGTCTAAATCACTAATTTATATTTACACTTTTTTAGGACTATTTATCTAAATAAAGGACTTTAACTTTAATCATTAAAAGTATAATATAAAATAGAATAACTTGAACCACTTGAGCTCTTTCCACATGTTCAAACTAAATGTTTGTGAAAGTTCCTATCTGAGCCAAAAAAGAAACATTCAACTTGTTAGCTAAACTATAAACTATTACAAACAAGATTAGTCAAGGATTTTATTTAACAATATTAAAATTTATCCTTTCAAGTATAGATAGTTATAAAGGAGAATTTGAATGGATTTTTTCTTGGTGGTCTCAATGATCATATCAAACATGAGGTATAAATGTTTAGTCCTACTATATTTGATTCTTTTGTCCAACCACATAGGGTAGAGAAGATTTTTTTAGCCCTTATAAAGCAAGGGTTCAATGACACAAGAGAGGATATTTTTAATACAAGCATTTTTTCAACTCACTAGATTGAATCAAAAAATAAAGAAAAAAGGGAGAATGAGTTATATTTTAATTATGATAGAAAATATAGTAGAAGACATAAATGTGTGAAAATAAATTATTCATCATTGAAGGGTTGAGTGAAGAAGAAGATGATGATGAAGAAATATTAGAATTTGAAAATGAGCTAGATGAGGAATCGAGAAATACCTAAGAAACCATTTTTTATTATCCAATTTTGAGCATTAATAAACCATAAACTCTCAAGGTAGTGAGTTCTTGAAGAAATAGACTAAAAATGTTGATAGACTTGGGAAGCACTCAAAACTTCATCAACAAGTTATCTGCTCATAAATTATTTTATCTATCCAAATTTGTAATTTTGGGCCATGATTGTAGCTGGGTTGCTATTAGTTGTTTGGGGAAGTGTTGCATAGTTAAATTGTCCATGGGAGAATACATAGTTGATCAAACTATGTTTTATATCTCCATAGGTGCAAAAAATATTATGCTTGGAGTCCAATGCCTTACTACATTGGGGAATACTGAGATGAAATTCTAGTAGATATTCATGAATATTAACTTAGAGGGTAGGACAAGCAAACTATGAGGGTTGTGTGCAAATTATCTACATGTGTTAAGATTGTTGGGAATTAAGTGTCTCAACCTTGACAATTCCTAAGTTGTTTATTTATTATTACTTTAGTTTTCCCATGGATAAATATCATTTATGTTATTAAATAATTTGCTGCATCAAAAGGGGTGTGAGATTTTGAGTTGGCACTTTTGCCACATGTAGGTGCCTTGAAAAATAAGTTATTAGTTGTCAAAAGATGCCAACTTAGTGGTATAACATGGAAAGCCTATTTTTAAGGATGTTGTGACAAATTCTATAACAACTGTAAGGGATAAAAGTGGGGGATATCATTTTGGACGTGAGAATCATCTATGACACGCGTAAGAGAATCTTTGCATAGCTATTGATGGTTTATGACATATGTAAGAGCATCTCCTATTTTATAGGGATTCTTATGACATCTTGTAAGAAGGTGTAATGTCATGTAAGAGACCATGTTTAGCATGTAAGGGGTCGAATGGATTTTTACCATGGTATTTCCAAACCTTGTTTTGACTCATGGTAATGTTTTATGGTGGTATTTTGAGCCCCTATGAGTCTATATATTGAGGGGTTGAGTTAGAGACACTATGAGATGTTTTACAGGTACACAGATGCTGCCAGATTGAAGAGGAGTTAGAGTGATTGTATTGTGAAACACCATTGTTTTTAATACAACTATTCATCTCTTCTTTGGTGGAGTTTTTTCTCGAGAGGGTCTCTCCACGTAAAAACTATGTTATGTGTTGTGCTTTCCGTTCTTGCATTTCATTGTTATAGTTGTTTAAATCTCCATATGGTTTACACTGCATAATCTAGTTTACAATAATATGTTAAAACTTCCATTATAGCTATTCCTCTACCATTTTTTCTAACATTTGGTATTAGAGCTTAGCCAGTTCTATGTTTTGGGTGGTAGAACAAAGGTTTTTTGAGTTTTAGTGGGAGTTTCGTTGAGCTATTTTTTGCAGTATTTTGTGTTTAACCATGGCTGCAACTTCTAACCGTTTGAATATTGAAAAAATTAACGAAGTTGGTTTTGAGTTGTAGAAGCTGAAAATGGAGGATCTTCTTGAAGAACAAGATCAATGGGTAGCTGTAACAAATGAAAAGAAACCTGAGAAAATGAGTGATGAAGATTGGGAGAAGATAGATAAAAAGGCACGTGGTACTATCAAATTGTGTCTTTCTAATTTTGTTCTCCTGAATATCTCAAAGGAAAAGACTGCATATGCTTTGTGGAACTGTATAGGTGAGATCTATCAAGTAAAAAGCCTGGTAAATAAACTCTACTTGAAGCGAAAGTTGTTTTCTCTTAAGATGAGGGAAGGTGAATCTATAGCCGAGCATTTAAATTCTTTTAATTTGGTTTTGAGTCAACTAGCCTCTATTGATGTTAATGTTGAAGAAGAAGATAAATGCATTATGATTCTCTATTCTTTACCCGAATCTTGGGATAATTTCGTACTTGCTATCACTGCTAACATGGAAGATCCAAAGATGGATGCTCTTGTAGCAACTTTGTTGTCACAAGAAATGAGGAAAAAGGCAATGGATAGTATAGGTGATGCTCTCAACGTAAGGGGAAGGCCTAAAAAAAGAGGTTCTAAAGGAGATAAGAATGGGCCTAAGGACAAGTCTAAGGGCAGATCTTAAACTCCTGGAAAGAAGAATAGAGTGAAGTGTTGGAACTATGGGAAAAGAGGACATGTGAAGAAGGAATGCAAAAATCCAAAGAAACAAGTTGATTCCTCCACTGAGAAATCCTCAAACTCAGGTGATGAAGCTTTGATTTCTTGTCTTCACTTTATGACTAATGAAAATTGGTTAATTGATTCGGGATGCTCATTTCATATGACTCCTCACAAGGAGTGGTTTACCACATATGATAAATATGATGGAGGAAAAATCTAACTCGGTGATAACTCATCATACGCGATTGTCAGAAGGGGTAAGGTTAAGTTGTGTTTCAGTGATGGGAGGATTAAAACCCTTCCTGGTGTTTTGCATGTTCCTGGAGTAGCTAGAAATCTGATTTCAGTTTCAAAGTTGAACATTTGATTTGGGAATAAGCGTAAATTTTGATAAGCATGGTTGCCGATTGGTAAGAGGGAATTTGGTTATAGCGAGAGGGACAAGAAAAGGAACCTTGTTTAAGCTGGAAGTCACTACTTTTGTAAACTCTGCATATGTAACTGAAAAATCTGAAAACACTTGTATGTTGTGGCATCGCAGATTGGGTCACATAAGTGGGATTGCTTTAAGTATATTTTGAATAAAAAGTTGTTAGAGGGTTTATCCTATTTTGATGAGAGTTTTGGTTTATGTGAACATTGTGTGTTTGGTAAACAAAACATAAAATCATTTCCTTTTGGTAGTACAAAATCTCAAGTTAAATTGGAATTAATTCATATGAATGTGTTTGGTCCTGTGGATGTTGAATCAATTGGGAAATCTAGATATTTTGTCTCCTTTATTGATGATGTTACAAGGTTTACCTAGTTATATTTTATGCGACATAAATTGAAAGTTTTCACTAAGTTTAAGGAATTTAAAGCCTTAGTAAAAAACAATGAGATTATAAAATTAAGGTATTAAGGTATGATAATGGAGGGGAATATTGTTCTAAGGAATTTGATGGATTTTGTAAGCATGTAGAAATTGTTAGAAAAAAACTACTTCGTACACTCCTCAATAGAATGGTGTGGGAAAAAGGATGAAATAAAAAATCATGGAAAGAGCTAGAAGCATGTTAAGTGGTTCACAACTTGATAGATGCTTTTGGGAAGAAGTTGTAAGTATTGCTTGTTACTTGAT
>VDFB02106774.1:0-10164 GCA_007258455.2 Sequoia sempervirens | reverse complement strand
CAAAGCTAATACAAACTACAATGATAGCAATGTTCCCTTAACTTAGAGATGCAATTACATAAATGTCTAATGATATTTAAAATGCAATTGTAATGAATAAAGGAACCTGTTAGGCACTTTGTTATTGCTTGAGCAACGACTAATATGTATTTGAGACCACGCCTCCTAATAATTGGTGTTGGAATGGTATATGGAGTCTCCACAAAAGATGGTGGCCAAAACTAAATTTTCATCGACCCTACTATATTAAAGCAAGCCCGATATCATTTGTAACTGATATATTTTGTCTTTATTAGAAAAGACATCAGATTTCCTTATGTGCGGCAATTCCAACCTTTAGAAATATATATAATATTGGCTATAGAAATCACGTCTCCCCTTTAAATCATGCGCCGACCAAAATTATAATTGCATTATCTTCTTAAGAGCCCAATGTATTAATTTAAATGAATTTGATGCCTCCCAAAAAGGTTACATTGAATGCAAGCAGCTCCCGATGTCATAAAGGAAGTGATTCTTCTTTGCAAATTTGTCTCTATCTGCTCCTGACAGCTTTGTTGACTCCTTGACAAAATACGTCCTCCTTCACCTTTGACGCATTTAACTTCTATTTCTTGTCTCTAGCGAGCCACGTCCTCCATCAGACAACACCTGATATTCCTTTGTATGATGCAAATTAAGCTGCCTTTTCCAATTTTGTTTTGTCTTACCCGACTATAATATTCTTTTCCTATTTGTCTTTACTGAATGTCCATTTATCGTCCACCTCAAATATAATTCTACGCTTACTCATTTGTTTTATCTGCAACATCAAAAGGATGGCCTTCTACAAATATTCGCCTTCTTTGTCTTATTTCAAATTGTTGCAATCCTACATTACTGAAATTTGCAAATGATCAATTCGATATGCTCCAAATACCTGACTAAAAAGATCTTAACCAGAATTATTCAATCGATCCCCTATATGCCACATTTGGTCATTGACCATTAAACTTTGGAAATATCGAACCAGCACTGCAATGAAGGAGCTGTGATAATTAACCAGCTATCACAACTATCCAGTTAGGGCAGTAATACAACAGCTACTGCACCTGTAAATTCTCCAATTAAGCACCACTAGAAACCCTAGATGGATTTCTCAACTCCAACTAGGGTTGATCTTTCACAACCGAACGTAGCATTCTAGAGTCTTCAAAACCTCGAGCGAGCTAAGCAATCAGCTTCAGCTTCTTACCACGTAGATAATGAGAAAATGAATTCCAAGTCAAGTGTCTCCAAATGCTTAGCCAACAGCTTCCTAAATAGATTTCTCATTCACTTTTCCAGAAGCTTCTAGAATATAATATTATTTTATTACTTAAGTGACTTTATGATTTATTATTTTATTTTGAGTCACTTAAGTCCCTTTTGTTATTAAATTAATTATTTATTAAGTTATTCCAATAAAATATAATATCAAAAGTAATGACTTTCTAAAATATATATATTTCACAATAACTATGGAAATATATATAATATTGGCTATAGATATCAAATGGAATATCTTTGTTACACAGACTTGTAAACCTATTGAATTGCTGCCATTGCAATACTTACTGGAGTGAATGCATTCCAGACTATTCTCTATATTGAGTAGCATTGTAATACTCAATAAGATTTTAGTTTGGAGCTTGTCTATAAAGTGTTTGACAGAATGTCACATACTGAAGCTACATGATTTGGTCATATGATTGCATTTGAAAGTCAAAAATCTTTGAGTTGCATCTTCGATTTCATGTCAGTTGTTTAGAACAATTCCAATTAAGGGCTTCAAGTGCATGTTGTCATCATTCACATCAAAGCTACAAGAAGGAAACATGTAGCTGATAGAAAACAAAACAATCTATGACGCAAGGTAGACAAGGAATGCCAGCTGGCTGGAGGTGCGTTCACATAAGACAAGGACGAATACTTCCTTTAAGGCACAACATACAGGAACAATCGGGAGCTGCTTGGGCAGCACATTAGCATTCAGGAAAAAGACAAGATCGCAATTTCACTAGCCACCAAAGCTTTCATTTTCGGGAGCTACTAAATAAATACAAAATTGGAGGAAGCAAGTCGAATAAGACAAAGCAAATTAGAAGTAGAAATTCAATTTGCTCCACAAGAGGACGAATTTTCATTGAAAGAAATCGCATTCATCATTTAACATTGATGCAGCCATCAGTGAATATCGTGTCCATCTCCTAGAGATTACAATTTGAAGATCTCAACAATATTTTAATGAAGACACCTTTGAAGACAGCCGCTAAGAGTTGAAGTCAAGTCAAAGACACGGAAAGAGACAGAACGGGCTAGCGCAACACATTAAATTCAATTTCATTGAAGACGTTGATAAATAAATTTGGATCGATATGTTGTTGAGAAATCGTGGCTTTCCTTGCGGAATAGGTGCAATCTTTGAAGTCAATAGCTGGGCAGTCAAAAGAGAATAATATTCCAGCGCTTCCATAGAGGAGAATAGCTCGGTCAACTTGAAGGATGTCATTTCCTAAGATCAGTTGTGAAAGGCAATCGAGCATGTAATGTCCCTTGTTGATTCTGATGTAAATCTTCAATTTTCAGCCTTGGACATTTCATCAACACTTCGCTCTAATGCTCCTTTGGCTGATAAATGCTCCTTTGTTTGCTCTTCTTATTTTCTATGATGTAATGATGCATCAAATGAATTCTTCTAAATTTTCTATAAATGCCAAATGCAATACAAATATATATCTGACTTTCCAATGCAACCATATGACAGAATATTCAAATCCAGCAAGACGACATAATTAGAAACAGTTGGCATATAAACCCAAGCTCCTTATGTATTGCCTCAATGAACTACAATCTACTTACAATGTTCTATCTGTATTTCAATGCTAATGCTAATGCAAGATTAATCAATGACTCCAATCTGATAAGATTTGTATATTGCAAATGGCTATGCCCATGACAGCGATTGTCACATCCCTTACATTGAGACTATGTTTGGTTATGAATTTCAAATGCAATGTTAGTTGCAAATAATTGCTTTCATGTAATTATGACATTGGGAATGAATAGTTGTTCTTCTATCGTAGCTGTAATGTTAACGAACTTTTTATTTTACCAGTGAATTTATTGTTCATGAGAAGTTGAATGAGATCATGAGAACAAATTTAAATGCATATTATTAAGCCGTTAAGAACGATCTAATCATAATCCTTGTCAGTGGATGCAGGATTGCCGACGTTGCGAGGAAAAAGGGAAATATCGTCAGGGAGAGGACGTGGTTAACAATGGATCAAATTTTATCATCAACCTCGAGTCAGTATAAGTCAGTGAATTGACGTCGTAACTTGGCCATAATTAATTTATGATACTTATATACTTTGTAAGATAATTTAAAATGTATAAATCTTTAATCAACTTTGAAGGAATTTCAAATGATTAATCAAGTATTAAATGAATAAAATATATATAATTGAAAATTTACTATATCCTTTTAAATTGGAGTGAAACGATTATTGTTAAATATATATATTAATCTCGCAAGTGAAAATTGATCATTTAATTAATATTGAACGATATAAACCAAAGACTAACAATTTGGAATGGAAATCATCGAAATATTTTTGGTAAGGGTTGACGTCGGGCCTTATGGCGGAACTCCAGGCTGCTCATCATTGTGTTGGAGAAACGCCCAAGGTAGGGGCAGATGAATGGTTTCTTGTAACGGCTGGGAGGGCTCGAGCTTCTTTAATAAAAGTGTTATCTTCTTTCAGGGGATGGTCTCTCAAATTCTCTCCTAATCTCTTGCTCTGCTAGTCGCGCCCCTCTCTAAATTTCTATCACTTATTCGGTGGCTAATTGGCTCTACTTGTTTGGCCATAACTTTTCCTCACCTCTGTAAAACTTTCATTCTAATGTCCGGCATGTTTTTCCAATTCTATTTGTCCTTATATTGCGGGCTCATTTCTCTTTCCGTCGTTTATCTCTCTAATGGCATTCTCCAAATTGTTATCTGGGAATCAATCTATCTGGAGCAGTGTGAAGGAGAATTGAGATTCTCACTTTTCTCTTCTGTCCGCGTGGTGTGAAGTAGTCTTCCGTCCCTATTTTAGCTCTCAGCTAGAAGAGTAGACGTTTGGATGCTGAAGCTGCGGAGTAATAGTCAGGACCCTCCTAGTTCTGAATTCAATCTCTAAGTCAGGCAAGTTATGCAGAAAAGAAGGATATTAATTGAATATTTATGCATCGATGAATTCCCCTGTATAATCTCTTATTGAAAAGAAAACTCTCCAATTTTATTATACGTCTGTCTAAAAGAAAAGTGAGATGAGTTTTATCACCTCAATTAGAATCGACTGAATCTTGAACTAGTTCTTTTGAATAATCCTTTGTTCCTGAAGTAATTGGAACAAAATTCTTGTCTCTGTCTCATTGATGCCTTAATTAATAGTTTCTCTTGTTATTCAACTGTGGAGATAATTGGAATGGAGCCGGTACACTCTATCTTTTTTTTCTGAATTGGTGACTAGGACTGGTCCCATGAAAATTCTGGTTACAATAATCCTTCTGGTTTTAGGAGACCACTTTCTTTATATATTATTGATGTGATATAAGGTAAATACCCTGCCACAACAAGATCTTTGTCTGGTTTTCAAACGTTATGACTGGGTGGATCTTATAATAAAACATCTTATTTTGCTCTCCCTCTCTGTATCTATAATTATATCTTCTCTATAGGTGAGATCACTTGGATATCAACAAATAAGGGAGTATAAGTTAGAATAGAACCCTAAACTGAAAGTAAACAAGAGTCTTTGCTTGGGGAATTGAAAATAAACACACTTCTTGGGTTAAGTATAACCCTGATCTAGAAGAATGACAACCAAACCTGTTTTTGCAAGATCATAACTTAATCTTATATAAATTATTGAACCTTGAACCAATAAGGAAGAATTGAAGACATGACAGGGAACATATAATTCCTAAGATCAAGATTTGACCCGATCTAAGAGAAAAGATTCTAAATCAAATTGTGGTAACAAGAGTAACTTCTCCTCGGCTATGTTCATCTTATGACTTACCTAGCTAAGGGACTGAGGGTATATCCTTCTTAGCGGATATCAAGTGTTAAGCTATCCTTGATGGTAAAGCAGTTTGCTACCAAAGAGGTGAATTAATTATGAACCCAATTCCTCTCTTAATGAGTTAGGGAAACAGCTTAGTCTTAAAAAAAAAAGGAAGGAATTCGTAATAGTTTATTGCGTTACTAAATCCTAAGGTAAGATATAACCTCGAATCAAAAAGAAAAGTTAATCAATCTTGCTACTGTAAAATTTGACCTTAATCCAAGTATTATCATGTCGAGCAAGGGTGAGAGTGCTGACGGCACAGTAGTGCCAGAGATATCGGCACAGGAGTGCCAGTAATATTAAGAAAATCCTTGGCCAAGGTATGATGCTAGATTCAACATCTGTCAGCTATCAAGTATCGGATATACCACTGATTAGAGTGGCCTTTCTAGTTGGGAGGTACCCTTAGTTAGGTCGATCAGGAGGTATAGGTCCTTGACACCAGGCTCAGAGGCATGATGATAAATTGATCCATGTTGATTACCCTCGTGAAGGGCGGGTTCTTCAGTTGAAGAAACTCGGGAGACCAGTAGGTCTTGGTTGGGCGGTAAAACCCCTGATGATATTTCTCTTTCCCTCGATAAAGATTTCCAAGTATGATAGTATGGAGATGATGTCAAATGGAATTCTTCCTCTCTCATAAATCCAGGTACATGCAATGGTAATTGAACTTCTGTTTCATCTATGCCATGAATGCTATTCTTTATGTTAATGAACATAGTAAGATTCTCAGATACTTAGGGAGATAGTTACTTGAATTTATTTAGCTATTATATTGTTTCATAGCTGTAGTAATTATTCGTTATCTTCTGGGAGCAAAGAAAAGTAATTATTATTCTTCTGCAATTTCTTGTTAGATGGATATAGTTAATAGTTTCTTTTCAGCTGAAAATGAAATTAAAAGTTAGTTGATGAGGTATATAATGTAACGACATCTGAATTGAATTCTCTTTTCCGTCTTGCTGCAAATGAAACCCTAGTTGGGCAGTTATTCAGTTATTGATCTGTCATGATCAGTTGGCAGAAAACTGTTGAACGATTCATGTGAACTGAAACTGAAACTGAAAAATTAAAAAGATAATTGCATGTTTGAGTTAGTTGAATCAATTGGAAACCCTAGTTTCAAAAACAATTTAGTTGCAGTTCAGCTGAAAGATAGTTGTCAGTTGGAAATTTTAAACTGTAGTCTGGGAAGGTTGTTACATATGGTATCAGAGCTACCAGGTTCGACACTGAACCTCGGAGCTCATCATGCAACTCAGAAAATTGAAATCGACCTGGTGAACCTTGTAAACCTTTGCTTTGAATCTATCACAGTGAGTGGTAGTTATCTTGCATTAAAAATCTATCACAGGAAGTGATAGTTATTGTTGAAACATTTTTGTATTGGATCTATCACAGGAAGTGATAGTTACTGTAAACAATTACGTGATTGAGTCTATCACAGGAAGTGATAGCCAATCCTATAAACAAATCTTGTACTGAGCCTATCACAGCGAGTGATAGCCTTTTTGTAACCATTGGAATTGAATCTGTCTCAGGAAGAGATAATAATTTTTGTAAACAATTTTTCTTGTAACCGTTAAATGCTCTTAGAAATAATTTGAGTTATCAAGTAATTATGAAATTATTCTAAGTTAAGGCAAGGTATGCCTAGGGTACCGAGATTGTGATCAAAACTTAAATAATAGCTTAATTTGAACTTGTGGGCTAAAGGATTGGAAAGATCCAGAAGCAATCAACCAAGTGCAGGGGCATTTGAGCATCGGAAATCCTTGAAATTATATCAAGATAAGATGAAATCTGGTCTAACTTCTAGATGGTTCGGAAAGAGCCAAGTGGAATTAAAGGATCAAGATGGTAAGAAAAGCAATAGTCAAGGACAACATGTTGTTACATGAAAGATAACTTGAGAAAAGGGGAAGAAGTTAGTGTTTTATCTTTTAACTCCTTTGTGGAGAGTAGAAGAATGAGTCAGTAACTAAATGGATGTTTAATTACTTCATGGAAGAGGAGTTGTACCTCATATTGATAATATTGTAAGATCACAAATTAAGTTGTTGAGGATATCACTTTTGGTTCTTCATCAGATCAATGAATCAGGAGTTGTAGGATTTGTTTTGTTATGGCAGGAAGTTGTTGTCATGAGCAGCATGAAATGCAGATATAATATGACAAGATGATGGATAACTTAAGGTGACAAGTTTGTTAGCTACATGCATGATCTGCAATGTTACTGGAATGATAAATACTTGTTAAAAGAATATTGACTATATGACAAACAGAGCATTCACTATGTTCCTTAATGAATTACGTATGAACCTTTTGATCGGGTCTTAAAACATATTTACATGGCAATCAACAAGAAAGAACTTTGATTTTTATGGTACCTCAGGAAGTGTTGGCATATATGGTGCATTATAATTATCTCATATATTTATTTTGTCATCAATATTTAAAGACTTCATATGGAATTGGTTCATCCTCTCAGCAGTGAACATGTTTAGGCTAGATGCATTAAAATTTCACGGTGCAGATATATACATACAAATCTTGGATAAACATCATTGGTAGAACTCTTGGACAGGTTCCTATGATTGGCACTACAGAGACATTTCCTTGTGAACAAAGTTAATGGAGACAACAACGACATGAATAAGGTGACGGTGAGTATCCGTCAAATTATCTCTTGAAGGCGCAAAGTAAAATGGTAAGAGTTTATTGTTCAAAAACCTCATTGACCTCTGGTCACATAGGTTAATTGTTCAAAATTCAGTTCATGAATTTGGTACAAAGGTGATGGAACGGTTAAGCAGACAACTTGTGTGAATGTGTAAATTCATAAAAAAAATTTGTTTGATACACCAAGTTTATATGTGATTCTAATAAAATTTGCAACTCAGACATGCTTAGTTATTGTTATCTACCTGAAAAGAGATAGAAGATCATTATTATGAGTCAATAGGAATGAGAGTGTTGCAGTTCAAAACCTGACACAAAGCTTGTCTTCTACAAGGTTAATACAGATCTTCTTGACAACACCTGACAATGGCATAATGACTCTAATGTCTTAAACTATAGCATCTTGCTAGTAGTAATCCTAGTGATGGCAACAAAAGGACATACAAAGCCACATGTATATGGTATTCTTTAATTGGTGGAAACATTGATACAAATGATATTTGATTGGTTTCTTAGTTTGGTTAAGCCACCGATGATCATTAAGCAGGTTTCTCTAATACATGATATGAACGGGGACACACATACCATGGATATGAACATAATACATTGGTTCCCTCATATGTTTCACAGCGCAGAACTTTGGTCGGATAGTTGTACAGAGCTCACTCTTAATTGGAATAGCTTTTTATGCTTATTCTTATACCGGTTGCTAGCGATTGTATTATTGTTTTCTCAAGCAGTGATCTAATAGCATGGAATGCAGAGAAAATGGTATAGACCCAGGGAATACCGTTCACCGAGATTCATGAGAAAACCAAATGCTGTAATTAAGCATAAGTAAGGATGCAAGTTTGAGGGACCTATTGTTTAATGCGTTGGTAACATAGTCTCTAACCTATTGTAAGTTTTTGGAAGGACTGATAGCAGTGCAGCAATCGACTTCCTTGTAGTAACTTAGTCAAGTTCCGTAGTACCTAAGGAATGTTCTTCTAAGATTATGGCACTTCTTTGGAGTTTGGTTAAAAATTCCTTTTTAATATTGGCAAGGAATGTCGTCGTTTTATTTAAATTTGAAAAGGTTTAACTTCAAAGATTGTTATTTTAGGGCCAGTTGGTCAAAATTGAACTAAGTGCCAGGAATAAGTTCATTCTTTTGGTTATTGCTGAAAATAAGACTGTTTATAATTTGATATAAAGCTAAGTATTGTGGGGGTTACCCACGAATATTTTTTTTGGTTGTTCACCATGTTTGATGAAATGTACATCTCTATCATGTCTTGGATGGGCCTCTGATGGAATCTGTAAGGAAGAAAATTTTAAGAGATATACCTTGCATGTTCTTAACTTTACAAGGAGGAAAACTTGTGTTATGGTATGTGGATAGACAAGTAGTCCAGTGAGCCTAGGTGAATAGTCTCTCCAAGTCGAGCAGGGTAGTGAGATACTTAGCCAACCAAAGTTGTCGTACTTAGTAGGAGGGTATCCTTAGTAGTGCGACAGAGTTGGTCAAGTGGGGTACACACCAGAGCTCAGATGGCAACTAAGGGGAAATCCCTCTTCAATGGCAAGCCGAGTCTTGGAGGATAGCTAGATTGAAAATAAATAAATTATGATCTTTTCTCTTGTAATTGTTTAATAGTTTATTTTAACGATGCATTAGATAAATGAAATTGGTGCTTGACAAAAATCTTTCAGCTAGAAAAGTGAAGGTTGATGTTAACCGTTGGTGAAATTCTCTTGGTCAATCTGTGTTAAAAGTAATTGATTGCTATACTCAGGAAGAGTATTCATCTTTATGGTGTAGTTATAACCACTTTTATAATTTTGCAATCAAGACGATTCAATAGACAAAAATAAAATAAAATGTTGAATTCCTGTAAGCTGGGTAAGCTAGAAGGCAGGATTATCATTAGTCTTGAAATGTTATCTGAAATGGAAAACAAATCAAACTGATAATAAAAGATTGGTGAAAGCTATTAACAAATAGAAAAGCTAAATAAACGCCAACAGGAAGGATTATGAAGAAATCCTTTAAAAATTTCCTTATCTATTAAGAGCAATTGAGAACATTATATTTATCCTTATGTTTCATTTGAAGACTTTGAATAAACAATCATCGAGGACGATGATTCTTAAGGGGAGGAGTATGTCACATCCCTTACATTGAGACTATGTTTGGTTATATATTTCAAATGCAATGTTAGGTGCAAATAACTGCTTTCATGTGATTATGACATTGGGAATGAATAGTTGATCTTTTATCGTAACTATAATGTTAACGAACTTTTAATTTTTCCAGTGAATTATTGTTCATGAGAAGTTGAATGTGATAATGAGA
>VDFB02106773.1:0-21490 GCA_007258455.2 Sequoia sempervirens | reverse complement strand
TATATATATATATATATTATTTGTTTTAGAATGTTATTTTATAAATTTTAATAATATATTTTTATAAAATGATTTAATTCATAGGTTTACTTTATATATATATAAAGTGATATGTTTTGTTTGTAAAGTAAAATATATATATATATATATATATATATATATAATTTAGAGAAAATTGCAATGTTTAATGTAGTTGTGAAAATTATAAATAAATTTTGTGCTTTGAATTGAATCGAATTTTCTCGAGTAATGGATTTATTTTATTGGTGAAATTTGTTTGTGATTTAAAAGGGTTTTATGGTATTGTTTATGTAATTGCTTTCTCTCCATATTATTCATTTAATTTATTTGTGGTTTTTTTTTGTTAATTTGGGTTTAGGACATGTGGAAACCCTAGAGTTGATGTATCTTGATATAGGAGCTTAAGTTTTCATTTAGGACTTCCAAAGGTGGGAATACTGTGGCTTATATTTGAGCTTGTAATTTGATGGTTGTTCTTAGGTTTTGGTTTTGAGTGGTGATGTTAATGTACACGTGGACTGTACCATTTGTGAATGTTATACATATGATTTTGGACAAGAGGGTTGTGCCTCGCAGTTGATCCATTGTTGGTTTAGTTTTGCTTGTGATACAATCCTTTGGTATTTGGATATTTTGTGTTTGAGTTTCTAGAGGGAGTGGCTCTAGTGGGGGCCGACGCACAAAGGGGCTGTCAGGGTAACCCACGTAGAGTTAGATTAATCAGTGATAACCTAAGTAATTAACCATGGGTGGGATTAAACATTAACAAGATAATTGTGAAGCCTCGTCCGCCTGTTAGTGCTATCGTAGACTAAAGGGGACCGAGAAGGCCGTGGTTGGCAAGGTCCTTGCCTTGTCTTCACGAAAGGTTAACGACTCTGCATGAGTAGCCCTATGGAGCGGCGCCTTGAGATAGGCTGTCAGGAGAACCATAGATGGAGGTGGCACCTTAACTTGGTTGTCTGGAGAATCCATGTAGAGATGGAGGTGGCACCTTGTGATAGGATGTCTAGATAATTCATGTTAAGCCATGCAATGACACTCTCCTCTAACATTCTATTTGTGTTGATTTACTGAAGTCCTCTGGAAGTTATTTATTGATTTTTCTTTGGTTATTGTTGGAAGTAGTCTTTGATATTATGTCTTGAGTTTCATTGATGTTGTGATTGTGACTTGTTATGTTCAGAAGTGGTTTATTGTTGTGCCTTTTGGATTTGTCGTTGTTGAGTTTCTAAGTGATCTTTGATGTTAAGTTGTCTATCTGGAGTTAGTATTGTGTTACTGTTAGACGTGCTTGGTCGGGGATCCTTGTCTACTCCCAGCATGGGGGTGGTTGGGTGGAACGTGCTTCACACCCCATTGGGTTCCCTTTCTGTTGCAGATGTATCTTTTATTGTAGGGTTTGGTAGATGTTGATGATCTAGTAATTCTTTGTACCAGATGTATGTTATACTTTAGATGTAATATATTTATTTATGTATTGTCTCCCTCGTGCGTTGGGATGACCTTGATGTAATTTGTATATGTGGTTATTGAGATGTATGTTCAGACAGTTGTATTTTACTATCATTTGGATGTAATGTATATTCAGGCCATGTATTTATTCAGGAACGATCATTTGTAATAGTTGTGTTAAGTTGTATTATAGTTGTTGTAATATAAATGCTTCATACCTTTATAGTATCTTTTGTTGTCATATGTACATATGTTATGAATATGGTTATTGTTTAATAGATATTTTAAATGATGAAATGGGAATGAATAGATTTACGTAATTGTTTAATTATTGTTATCTTATTATCATTGTTATGGGTTAGAATATTAATGTCACCTTGTTTACCCTAATGGAATTAGTCGTGTAACTTAATACATTGTTATATTGGAATATTTAAATACAATTTTATGTTCTTTAAAAAAAAAAATTTATTGCATTGTTGTTAGTTCCTTTAGGGTTTGCACAGTGGGGCGTTACATGTTGAAAAACCTTGAATCCACTAGCATCTCACCCATTGATCTTAATTTTATCCAAGTCCTTGAGGATTCTCAGTAGCCCCTTTCTTTAGATTTTTTGGAAGAAGCCGTAAGGGAAGAGAAGATTTGTTACCTATTTTTCAATTAGACACCATCTTCTCTAAATATGACATATTCATAACCTCGAGTCCTTCCACATCAACCGGGTCCATAGGAACAACCGAAACCATGAGGTTTTGATCTGTATCCATTTGAGCTAGTGACATACCATGCTCTTGAATGTTCTAAAAATAATTGGTCTTAGTACCCTCCTAATAAATCTACAAATCACCTTGATCTAGAGCCATGATATTGGGGTTCACCTCATGTTGGCTAAGATCATTCAGCACCTCAAACTGATTATAGGGATTAAAAGTTATTTTCTACCTTGATTACTATTATAGGGATTGATAGGAATAAAACTTCCTTGTCAGCCACATCATCCAAAATAAGAGCCTTTCCTTTCTTCTCCTTAGAAGGGTTACAAGAGGTATTATTAGGAAGCAAAAAATAAAATGATATTAATAAATATATAAGTAGAAAAAATAACAAAATAGAAAATAAACAACGTACAATAAAAATAAAAGAGAAGGAAAAATAAAGGAAAGGAACTTGAAGGGAGAAGAAAAAAAAAGAAGGAAAGAAAAATGATGGATGTTCATAAATTTCAAACCACGAAACCAAAGGAAAGTGGCCTAAATCCAATTAAGGAAGAAAAAAACACAAGGAACCACAAAAAATGGGAGGGGCAACTAAGGGGAAAAAATGGGAAAAAGGGGGGGAGGAGGCTTGCAATAACTAGGGGAATAGGAAAAAAGAAAGCCAAGGAGACCAAATCATGTGAAGGGAGGCAAGGACATCCACCAAACTAAGGGAATAAAAGGGGGGATCAGGGAGATGAAGGGAGATGAAGGGTTTTTAGGTTGGCTAATAAGGGATGCCAAGCCTAACTCAACCTCCACCCTTCATCACAATTAAGGTTCAAGGGGTGGTTGTTTATTTCAATGGCTTCTTTAAGCTTCCTTTGACAAAATTATCTTCTTTTTGCAAGATTTGGGTGCTTTCCAAACAAAGATGGTGTTTGGTGGAAGAAGAGTGGTTGGCTAAAGTATATTTGAGTACCCATTCATGTCTAATGACAAAAATGTGCTCTTTGATTCTAGTGTTGAACAATCGACCAATTTCACCAATATAAGGTGCACCACAAGAGCACATAACCTTGTAGATACCTAAGTGGAGAAGGATGTCCTTGGGATCTTTGAGAGAGAGGAGTTGATTCCTCATAGTGTTGAGGGGTTTGCAAGCTGATTAGAGACCCTTTTTATGAAGGATCTTGGAGATTTTTTGGGATAAGCCATTAATGAAGGGGAGGGAGGCAATAGGGAGACTAGATGAGTGGATGGGTTTAGAGATGGAGAGGAAACTCACCTTGGCCTGTTTAAAGGCCATAGGAATTTTCTTATTAGTGTATCCATTTAGAATGAACACATGATAAGGATGGTTTAAATCAAATTTTAAGTTATCCTCATCACAAATTCACGCAACCACCACATGCAAGCCACATATTCCTTTAAGCAAACAAACAACCAAAACCTTCATAAAAGTGCAATTTCATGAAATGTGGATGATCTTGACAAAAGAAACAAAAAGGGGAAAAGGGAAGGGAGACCCTTCCAATTCTGAAGCAAACAAAAGAACAAAAATAAAGAGGGGTACAGATTCCTCACAAAACAGGGTCTTTAAGTGGCAATTTTTTTAAAAAATCGAGTTAGGAAACTCTTGATAAAAAATTCTGAATAAGTTATCTATATTATTTCAAAATATAAGAACGTAATCTATAGCAAATTGAATTCTAGTTTCTAAACCACTAGGTTTGTTTTTTTACCACACTTATTTGGTGAAAAATTTGAAAACAAAAGGTGATACTTAAATTTCAAGGAAAAATGAAGCAGGGTAAGTCCATTCCAACAACTCCAACCTCAACAAACATATTTTTTATAATATTTTAGATATAAGTAGAGGTGGGCTCCTATGTCTTGAATGTGGATACCTTTCAAATTTTCCGAGTAAATAATTAATTGCGAATTTTTATTACAACTTTTAAAAATATTAAAACGCTGCGATGTCTAACCTCCCACCAACTCAGTCAAAACTTCACCAAATTCATTTTGAACCTATAGTATGTAATACAGAATGAATGCATGGCTTTGATTCAAAATGGATACCGTCAGTTTTGAAAGCTATAGATGTTTTAATCAACCTATCAATTAGGAATTTACTCATAATTCAAATAGAAAAGGAATAATAATTATTTCTTAAATTCAAAGTAAAACATAATTTATATTGGTGGAAAGCTGAGAATCTCCTTTAAAAACCCTTTTCATTTCATCAATTTTGGGTAAACAAAAAGTTGTCTTCCACATACCATACACATACCCATCATATTGACACTTTTTGGCCCATCGTGATCCTACACATACCTAGAGAACAAGGAAATAAAATAAAAATTTGTAGAGAAGAACATCTACATGATCTTTAAGAAGAACAAAGTATCGATTATGGTGACAACCATTTCTTATAGAAAATGCAAAAAATTGTTATGAAAAATACATTATCTACTATAGTAGATGTTATGCTCTTCATTATAATTGAATGTGAAACATACAATTAAATTACATGACTACACTCTACTCTTTTTTGACCATTTCATACTTCATGCTAGAGTGCAATGTGATGAATAATATCTAGCTCAAACTATTTTCAAAATTTAGAATTGCTTGAAAAATCTTAAAAATTTAATACTAAAGTGGTTAAGATATTGTAATTTACTTCTCTATATATATTTCTCTCTTATGCTTGATATTAGCTAGTAGGTTCACTAAAGATGACAAATTATTTCCACTAGAGAAAGAACTATTATAAATATCATATATAGTGAAAGACTACTTACACCTTCATATATATATATATATATATATATATATAAGACATAAATTAATCTAGATAAATAAATTAATATTCATCATATATAAAACTAAACACATTATTTGCATCCAAATAAACATGTAATTAGAATACCTTAAATGTATTAAAGTGAATCTTGAATTATTTAATTGAAAGATTGATTTTACTTCAACTAGATTGGTTTTAAAATTTGATATTTGATTTAAAAAGTATGAATAGTATATAGGAAACTCATGTAAATAGTTTAATAAAATTTTATATTAATTATTACTTATATTTTTAAACTCTTAATTTTTTTGAATAAAGATGGTGAAAGTTTCTTGCATCAAGAAAATCAATAGTACAATACAATCAAGGTCAAAAGTAGGCACCAAGAGAGAAATTCAAGAATCCCATAGCAACAAACAACCAAAAAGAACCAAGACCACCATAGGACCAGCCAATAGGAAGCATCGACCATCCATATCCTCCAAGATTACCCTGTCAAGATCCTAGGAGTAATCCTAGGATAATTGTTGGGTATGTGTAGGATCATCAAGGAAAATCAAGCCTTTAAGTGGCAAAAAAAATAGAAAAATCAGAGTTAGGAAACTTGATGTAAAAATTTGAATAAGTTATCTATATTTTTATTATTTTTATTCAAGGGATAAACACTTTTGACCAGAGCTATGAACCGGATACAACCATTCAACAATACCACCCCAATGGGATTTGAATGTTGGTGGCAAGAACAACAATGCCATTTATAAACCATCACACCATGCCAATACTGGCAAGTTATCTATATTATTTCAAATATATGTAAGAATATAATTTTTAGCAAATTGATTTTAGTTTCTAAACTACTAGGTTTATTTAAAAAATAAAAATTCTATTTAGTTAAAATTTGAAATTTCAATGCAGTAGTACTTAAATTTTAGGGAAAAAATAAGAAGTAGGTGTCTGTCTGACCACCCTAACCACAATAAAATGATAATATTTTTTTATAATATTTTAGATAGAAGTAGAGGACTCACGTCCTGATGTGATGCATATTTATTTCTAATTTTTTCTAAGTAAATAATTAATTATGAATTTTTTATTACAACTTTTAAAAAATATTAAAAACTCGCATGACTCACACCTTAACTTCATCAAAATTCATGAAATTCAAAACTTTTTAATCCCATAGTATGCAAAGCAATATAATGCATACATGTTTCGGGATTCAAAAAATGTGATACCATTTGAGAGCTAAGCATATGTTTTCGAACTAGCCTAACAATTAGGACTTTTAGTCATAATTCAAATAGAAAATGAATAATAATTATTTATTAAATTCAAAGTAAATCATAATTTATATTGGTGGAAATATGAGAATATCATTTATAAACCCTTTTTGTTTCATCAATTTTGGGTAAAAAAGAGCATCAGCCACATACCCTACACATACCCATTATATCACCACTTTTTGGCCCATCATGATCTTGCACATACCCTACTTTCAACCCTCAACTTTCCATCCAACAATATTCTTTAAAGTATATTTGTAAAAACAATCAACAACCCTATTCCTCTTGTGATGAATGGGAGATAAGGAAAAAAAATCATGCATAGAACTCAACTGCAAGATATGCTTAACAATAGAGTCAAGTTTCCAAATAACCACATCCAACCTTCGATTAGATTAAAAAAATGACCAAAATTTGTGATTAAGATTCACAAATGATCTTGCACCATCCAAGAGCATAAGCTCACCTAATAGCAACCAAAATTGTCAAACCTTCCATAAAGTTGTTGGTTTTCTGCCCCTCATGAATAATGAAGAATAAAATGACCCTATCAGACTTATCTCTACAAATGCCACCAATCCTAGCATGCATAAGATTACCCCTTGAAGAGCCATCAATATTGATCTTTAGAGCATCCACCCCATATCCTTGAACCTTCTTTTTTGCATGATGAACTCCTTGAACATAGAAAGAGTTAAACACCAGGTCATGTAGACCAAGGCTATTCACAATCTCTTCATTACCCCTCTACAAAGGGAAAGACACTTCACACTTATATTTTTTAGTCTCTTCAATCATAACAACTCTCTACCAAACTTGTTGAATCATCAACTTAATTCAATGGAAAATTGTATGATTCCTCTCAAGATAAATCTACTAGAGGACAAAAGTGGAAACCAAATGTTCCAAACAATCTAAAGGAAAAGAAGCCTTTGTTAGTGGCTTCGATAAACTAATCTAGAATTCAATCAGAGAAGAGCCATGAACATAAGTGTGTCCCCATATACCCCACCAAAGGTGCCAAATAAGCTTAGAAAAAGGGAAACAAAGGAACAAGTGAGACAAATCCTCCTGATAATAGGCACAAAGAGCACATACATATGAAACCTAAAAATAATTCTTACAAATATTGTGCCAAGTCAAGAATTTATTCTAGGTAAAATTCCATAAGAAGCAATTACAATTAGGCCACAAAACTTATTCCAAACATTTTTCCACTAAGAAACTTCTAAGTCACCATACTTAAAAAAAATTGACTCCTGATAATCACTAGCCACCTTGTAGACCCTTTAGGATAAGGAATCAAATCCAAAACATCCTTCTCATTGATGAAGTTAAAATATCTATTGAAAAGAACATTACTTAGATTAGCACGATCCTCTTTTGAGCCACCAGCAGGCCACTCACTAGGGTCCTTGCATTTTGACACCTACACCTACCCATAGAAGCCAGAAGATTTGAAGTCCTCAACTTGACAAAATAGCCTCCACAAAGAGATGACATAAATCCTACATATTAGGATGGCTGGTCATGATAGGGGAAAAACCATCCTAAGAGTCATACCAAAAGAGAGCTTCTGACTCCCTATTACAAATCCAAAATAAATCACCTTGATCAACTTAGCACCATTTTTCAATGTTTCCCAAATCATAGAGCCTTTATCTATAAGTATAAATAGAGGAACCTCTTTCTTTTCCACCCCCTTTAGGTATTTTCTAGAGATAATTCTTTCCTAGAAATGGTATTTATCATAGCACCATCTCCAATAGAGCTTGGTAGATAAAGCCAAACAAGTAAGATTGGATTGTTACAATCCAAGACCTCCAAGCTATTTTTGTATATAAATGGTTTCCCACTTCACAAGAATCCATTTCAAGGATGGAAAGTTTCTAGCCCAAATAAATTTCCAAGCAAGAGATTTTAGATCCTTAATAAAACTTGAAGGAGCCACCTGAAGCATACACCTATAATTGGGAAAGATTTTGCACCACTAACTTAAGAAGCAATACCTGATCTGCAAAGGATAACCACTTGTGAGTCCAATGGTTTACTTTCAGATAAAAATTGTCTAAAATATTTTCCAAGAACCCTATGGAAGGTTCTAGTGGACACCTAGGAATTCCAAGATAGATCAAAGTAGATGCTCAATGTGGAATCTAAGGATACGAAAGCAATTCACTATTGAATAGACATATGAGTGTTAAAGAAGTAGATAAACTATTTACCATCATTTATCTATTGATATGAAGCTATTAGATAATCATTCAAAACCTTATAAATATTAGTAGCCTCTTTGACTTTAGCCACACCCATCAAAGTGATATTATCAATAAATTTCAAGTGTTACTGAGGAGGTAAACCATCACCCCAATTCCACCCTCAGATCAAGCCACAATTAACATGGCTCTTAATAACTCTCCCTATCCCCTCAACCAAGAGAATAAATAAGTATGAAGATAGGGGGTCCCCTTTCCATAGACCTCTAGAAGCTCCAAACATGGGGGATGACTCTCCTTTAACTAACATGAAGAAAGAAGTGATCATGATACAAATCATTACATAGTAACCCACTTAGGAAAACCAAAAGCACCAAGGACTATTTGAATGAAGGACCATTTGACCCTATCGTAATCCTTAGCCATGTCCAATTTAATAAACACAACTTTCTCTTTTAAGGCTTCCATATAGTGAATAGTTTTAGTTATGATGAAAACTCTATAAAAAAATTTCCTATTGGCCACAAATCCTCCTATTCCTCAGAGACAAGCCTACTGATCCACCACTTTAATATTTCCACAATCAACTTTGACAAAATATTATACATCATCATACAAAGGGTTATAGACCAAAACAAACTCAACCTATTTTCCCCATCATATTTGGGGATTAGGGGTAGGAAAGTAGATTTCAAGGATTTCAACAACTATTTATTCCTCTGAGACTCACACAACACTTCTATTAAATGTAAATTTATGATTTCATAGAATTCCCTGTTAGTCTCATCAAAAAAATCTGTTCAACCCAGGGAGCCTCCCTCTTCTCATTTAGGAAAATAGTGGCCTCTAATTCCTCCATAGAGATTAAGCTCATGAGGTGCTCATTCAATTCCATAGAAACTAGAGAAGGAATAGAAACAATGATATGATTTTTTGCCTCCCTCACATCAGGGGAATCCTCCATGAAGAAAGAGGAAAAAAATAGAGAATCCTTACTAGAAATCTCCCCATGAGAGCTCAAATGATCACCCCTAGAATTTACAAGATAAGGAATAAAACTAGGAAAAAATATATATTTAGAATCTAAAAAATAAATGTCACAAATCACTAGTTTGCATCATCTTCAAATTTTCTCATGGTTTCCGAAATTATAGGTGCCCATAAAAGTTAAGATTTAGTTAGAAAAAATAAATTCAGCTGGTTCAGTTTTGGCCAAAAATTGTAAACTAGTATTGTGGGATCACCCCTACAACCAATCAACCCTCTTTGGCCTTATGTTTCTAATAAATTTCCCAGTAGCTCACACTCATCTAGAGCTTTCAAACTCTCTAATCCCTCCTTGATACACTTCTTTAGAAAGTCGTTCCCCAAATCCCCAAGTAATAGTATATACAAATTAGCTTCTGACCAAAGTATCTTATTCTAAATATGTTTCCAAACACCCATTCCAACTCTAGGAGTTGATATTTCACAAATTACAGTTGCTTGAAAATATAATACATCACTAGTCTAAAAGACGGTCTACCACAATCCCACCACTTAGTAATATGATCCTACAATGAGGGGTCATGTAGCCACATAATTTGAAACTTGATAGATGGATTGCGAGCAACACGAGACAAAGAAGTTGATAGCATAATTGGCTAATGGTTGGATCCCTTTCAATCCAAAATCTCTAAACTAGTAGTCCACAATCTATTGATCTAGAAATAAGAAACCAGGAACCTATCAAGCCTCTCAAAACTACAGTCTCTACCCCACCTCTTGTTATTCAAGGTAAAAAAACCATTACTAGGTTTTATATCCACTAGATTTAAGAAAAAAATATTATCTTTCAAAAGAAAATCAAATAGCTCCAACTTCAACAATCCACCCCTCTTTCCCTCCAACTCAATAATAGCATTAAAACATCCAACAATAATCTAAGGATATAGTGAAGCATAGCTCTGAATATGAGACCAAAGATGTTTCCTACCAAGCAAGTCAGTTGGGGCATAAAGATTAGATAAAAGAGTAATCTCCCTAGGCTCTAGACACGAGGCAACCAAAGAGATAGAAAAATTACTAGAAAACCACCAAAAAGGACATTCCTTTAGAGGATCTCATAAGCAAGCTAGACCCACAACATTACATTTTTCACCAATACACTAACATTGACTCCACTACCAAATTTTTAGCACAAAACTACCCATACTCTCCATAGAAAGTTTAGTTTCTTGAATAAATAACATATATGGTAAATGACTTCTCACCAAATATTAAACAATTTTTTATCTAGGGCCACTATTCAAGCCCCTCACATTCCATGAGAGAAGAATTATCTTTGAGATTTGGAGAAAAGGGAATCAATAGTTTTGATAGGGTCTTGACTCCACTAGTGTCTCACTCATAATCCTAATTCTACCTAAATTTTTTTTATTCCCAATCTTGGAGGGATTCTCAATAGCCCCTTTCTTTGTATTTTTCTAAGAATCCCTAAGGGAATTAAAGACATGTTACCTTTTTTTGAATCATACACCATCTTCTCTAGAGATGAAGTATTCACAACCTCAATCCTTTCAATATTAACCAAGTCCATGTGAAAAGTTGAAACGACAAGGTTTTGATCTATATCCATTTGAGCTATTAGCATAACACTCTCCTAAATATTCTAAAAATCATCAGTCCTAGTACCCTCCTGAGCCACCTCCAAAAAACCTTGATCTAGAGCCATCATACTGGGGTTCACTTCCTATTGGCTAACATCATCTAGTACCTTAGAGAAATTGAAAATTTCTTCCTCCTATCTCTCCTTGAAAGTTGTTCTCTGACCTAGATTTTTGTTATTGGGCTTGATAGGAATAAAATGTTCCTTGTCGGCCATATTGCTTGGGAAATAAGAGCCTTTGTTTTCTCCTCCTTAGAAGGGTTATAGGTGGGTTGACTAGGATGGGCATTTGAAGAGTAGATCCTAGGACATCATTTCTGTGGGTGGAAATTCTCATGACACAATCGGTAGTAAAAGGGAAGAGCCTTGTAATCAAGCAATTGCACTCATGAAGAAGAACCCACAAATTTCTAGAGAATTTGGAAGATGGTTACTTAAATCTATTGCAACATAAATACATGCAAAAGTAAGTTCCTTTTTATCATATTTTTGCAGATAGGGACCCACTGAATTTCCTAGTAACAAAGAAACCATATGTAGAATATTGTTCCACCAAAATTCAAACAGAAACCAAGGGAGGCACACCAATTTGGTTATGAAAAATGATATGCCATGGCTTGATGAACAAACCAATCTAGTTATGAAAATAAGGCCCACCATTAAAAAAGTTGTTGCAATCAACCATGCAATTAATGAAAATAATAAAAATGTTGTTGGCTATTAGCATCACCTTCATTTCACCCCCAAGGTTCCATGTTTCTCTTGTCAAAGCCTCTAAAAATTGAAGAGAAACACACATCCCCATGAATTTTCATATTAAAGCATGCTTAAAAAAATAATGAACCTCATCCATAATTGAATCAAATTGAATCACTCGGAAAGGCCTATCCTGGCTCCTCTCCAAACAAGCATTAGATTTCAAGATACAACGACCACCAGATGGAGCCATCTCGACAACCCTTGAAGCCTTATTGTAGAAATTACTCTCATCATCAAGCCTTGATGAAGAGAGATAATTTTCATCCAATGATGCTAAAAAATCCATACAGGGTTTAAAACTAGTTACTTCACCTAAAGCCATAATCAGTATAAATGGAGGCAAGAAATCTTCCTTATGCCTCCCCAAAACACTTGAACCTTGCAAACATCGAACAACAAAAACAAAGAGAATGCAATAAATTTCAACACAAAAACCCCTCAATTGTAATAAAAAGCCCACCCCAAGCTCGAACTCACCCCCACACACTGGATATTCTCCCCTTACTCATATGCAAGGAAGGATTCCAACATGCAGGTAGGTTTTAAACCTACATATCCATAGCCCACGCTTTCTTCATTCTATCATTTTTAAATTCTTAATTACTAATTATTTTATTTTTAAAATTTTCTTTATAATTTATTTAATAACAAAATTAAAAATAAATTTAATATATTAAGACAATCTTATCTCTCATCACAAAATCAATTTAATATATTAGATGTTAATTTAATATAATATATAATCAAATATAATTTATATTAAAAATAATATAAGAACATAATATCTTTAAAATATATTAAATTATTAAAATATAGATTACATTATTATATGGTACATATATTATAATATTATATTAAAGTTAATATATTACATTTTAATTTAATATATTAATATAATATATAATCTTATATAATATATTTAAAACAATTTAATTATATAACACACTAAAAAATTATTAAATGATATATTAATTAAAAATATATTAAATTGTATATTAGATGTTATGTATTATATAATATTTATTTTAATTTTTTATTAGATTGTTTTTATATATTAGATAATAATTTTTTAATTCTATTTTTTATAATTTTTTAAGATATAACAAGAAAATAAATGTTTAGAATGAAGGATATATTTTATTTTATTTTTTGTGTAAAGTGAAGATAGAGTAACACGTAATTAAATGTGGAGAGGAGGAAAACAACATTTTAGAATTTGTGTAAATATTTATGGTAATAATCCATTGAAATGGATAAGATTTAGCCTTTTTTTATTATGGTCTTTAGAGAAAAATGCCTTGAAATATTGGATAAAAAAAATTATAATTAAAAAAAAAAAAAAATTTAAAATTTAAAAAATATTGCATTTTATTTAAAGAAAATTAAAATATAATCTATCAAAAGAAAATAATAAATTTTGATTAACTGAAAGTAAAACATTTAATTACTAGTTAAAAGTTGCCCCTCACCTCTCGTTTAGTGGTAGAAACTAAAAATAGAGATGAAGAATTCTTATAATGTTAAAGTTAGTAATTTAAAGTTATATTATGGACATTGCTTAGAAATAGAATCCCAAACTCTTGTCTTTTATCATCTTTTTCAAGCTTATCAATTGTTTTAGAAATTAAAATTATATAAAAAATATTAAATATAACATTTAATTTTAATTATACAAAATCATATTAACTAAATTATAAAAAATGGTATTAAGAACAAATATAAGATATATACTAAATAGTCAAATGATTTTTAATTTATGAGTGAAAATGAATAGTCCATTAAAAAATAATTGTTAAATGTTAAAATATTTCAATAATATAATAACAAAATAAAGATAACATTCTAATAAATATCTCTTCCTCTACGTTCTTAATTCTAAACCAAACCAAATATTAATTCATACAATCCACACTATAACTAAAATAATATTATAAAAAATTCTCTAATAAAATATAAAACAATAAAATTAATCTTAAACTTCCATTGATCCAACCATCACAACAACTGCAGTGAAATATAAGACAACTACATCTTAAAACTCCCATTGATCAAGACAGCTTTAATAAAACCAACACCATACATCTTTTTTGTCTAAGAAACTGAATGAATTCAACAAACAGAATACAAACTACAATTCACAAATGGAAAATAAACAATATGCATATAAATTTTATTGGTAATTCTAATAAAACCAACACAGCAAACTTTTTTTTATTATAAGCTGAATGAATTCAGCAAACAGAATACAAACTACGATTAATGGAACTCACATCAAAGTAAAATCTTCTTAATAAAACCAACACACCATAAATCGGGCCAGGAAAGAGCAAAGAATTGGAATTGCTGCAGGGAGGGAGATATTTACGATGAAGTCGACTATATTCAATTTATTTTTATAACTGATTAAGGTTGAATATTTTGTTCTTTTAAAATTTCATAGTATTCTTTTTTTAATAAAAGATTAAAGGCCTAAACATTTTGTATTAATCTTAAAGCAAAAATACATCCTTCAAAATTGAATGCAGTCATGGATCATCAAGGGCAAAGGCAAAACAGAGAAAAAATCTATAGGTTAACCCAAACTCTAATAGACCAAAATTGTATTTTTATTTTTACAATTAATTTTACATTTAAATTGACATCCTTGCTGGCTGTCGTTAGTGTTGGAAATATTAAATTTATTAAATTTATATTGTAACCATTTTTTGCATGGACAAGATAGGTATGAAAGTGGATGAACAAAAAATTCCATCGAAAATTTTCCTTAAAGCCTTCTTCCAGACGTCCGAAGAAGAAAATCGGTGGCTGTATCAATATAAACCATTACTATGAGACTCAATGGCCAAAAAGTGGCAGCTTCAAGCCCCAAACTATATAGAAATGGTGTCGGATGTAGGGCTATCAAGGCGCATGTCATTTATTCCTTTCAATTATTTAGTTCTTTTGGTTTGTTATCTCATTTTGATGATCTGATGAAGAAAAAATTACATTAATCAAATACAAAATATACCAATTCAACGTTCTTCATAATACTTTATGTGAAATATGACGTTATAGAATGGATTTAAGAGGAAACGATTTGCAGATAAGGTGTTTGGATCCCAGACTGTGTAGCAAGTCATGGCAAAAGATAGTGGTTACAGACCTAACAACAAACAATCAGACATATTTTGTGGTTCCAATCCATACAGATATCAAGGCACTCCCAAATAGGGATTGTTGACATTGAATATGAAAGGTTTTTTTAATGCTTACAGATTTTATATCAAAGAGGATTTTATTTCACAAGATCATTTTGTTATTGAATATGGAAGCATGGATCTTAGACTAAACCTCTTCAAATCGTAGCAGTAAATTTATTTCGAGGAGATTCTAGTTTGTTATTTAGGGCATTTTAAAATTTAAACATTGTTTCTCATAGGTTTTCGATCTGGTTTGTAGTTTTAAGGTATTAAAATGCTGAAGTATCTAAGCAAAATGTTTTATTTCTGGTATTATTTTTTGTTTTAAATATTGGTGGTCTTGATATGAAGACAGCTGTGGATTGTTTCTTTGGGTCTGTTCAGAAAGATTTATGTATTGGGTACTCACTATTTTGTTATGTATTTTTGATAATTGAAACCTTTTATACTATTTTCAGTCTTGAGCATGAACTGTAGCAACAAGGTATTCTGTTGAAGTTTATTTCCAGGGTTAGAGTATAAATTTTTAGCTTAACTTGTAGGAGAGTATATGTTTTCCTGAGACAAATTTGCCGCCACTACCACTGCCTCAGCCTTCTAATTAGTTGCAGAAGACATCTATATGAATCCTTATCAAGAAAACCCTTGCTTTGTAGAAAATCTTCCGCCTTCCTCCTCTCCAGCAATCGGTGAGCACAATTTTTTAGAATTCTTGCCTCTAGGCTTCCCTAAGGACTTCGAATTTTAGCGTGAAAATTTATAGTTTTCTTTTTTCTTTCTAGATGTTAGTAGGTCGCTCTGCAACTAATTTTACAAAATAAATTACTCATTTTTACAGTTATAAGCAAAAAAAAATTGTATCACTCAAAATTCGAGAATACAAAAGGCGTGTTCACGGAATTAATTGCTCAAAAGGCATTCAGTGCCAAGTAATTTTCTAGAGTCATTTCAATGAAATAAAATAAAAGTTATGGGCAATCCTTTCTTCTCCTTTTTTTACTGTGTTTTTTATTGGCTGAATGAGTTTTCTTTTTCCCGCTTACAGGTTTTTTTCTCCTAATTTTACATGTCAGAATTTCCTTTCAGTTAAAATGTTGAATAAGTGAAACTTTCAGAATTTACTAAGAGAAAAATATGCAAATTTTACAATTAATGTAAAACATTGTTGTCTAAAGAGGAGCAAAACCAGGAAAGGGCGTTTGTTTGGGTTTTATTGGTATCACAAGAATAGTCGTAGTTCCTGCAACTAATGATAAACAAGAAATACACGTGTCAACTACATCCAATAAGAGTGGTGGAGTTCTTTCCAATATTCATGTGTACTTTAAAATTATAAAAAGATGGAAATTGTGTTCACACAATCCATATTCTTGTAATTAACTGGAATATAGATAATTTTCATTGAGTCATTCTTACTTCTATTCTCTCTATATCATATTCTATTGAATTTATAGTCCCCTATTAAATTGATTTACATTGAAATGAAATATTGATTTACTTTCTTAATGATTTTTTTTTAATTTGTTTGTATTTATATTATAATTAGAAAATTTAATATTTTAAAAATTAAAATAAAAAAAAATTATGAGTAAAATATTAGTTCAAACTATTTTATTCTAAAATATAATTCAATCTGATGTAAGATTTTATAATTTATTAATGAACATCATTTATTTATTTTTATTAGCTTCCATATCATACTTATAAAATTAAAAAAAATCAAAAATAAAAATATCTATGACTAAAATATTAGTTCAAGTATTTTATTATGATTTTTTAATATATAAATCAATTTGATTTGAAATTTTACACCATTTATTGTATGTAATCATTTTAAATAGTTATAAATTTTATTAGAGATCGATGAATTAACATTTTATAATATTAAAAGATAATTCTTAATAAAAGAAAAATAAAATAAATATACATTTTTTTTATAATTTCACTTTTAACTTTAAATTTCATTTTTTACAATCCATTTTTACTTTTGCAGTTTGTTTGTTTATAAAATATAAAGACCATATTTAAAATATATTAAGAAATATTCTTAGCACATATTAGCATATAGAATAGTACACAATACTATAACCAATCAAGAAAATTTAATTAGTGATTGCAACATTATTCCAACACATCTTTTAAACTAACAAATAAACATTGAAAACAAATTTATGTTTTATATTATAACATTCATAACTTTAAACCTTTTATACACAATATTTAGTTAATTATAAAAAAAACATAAGTATTTTATAAGCAACTTAAATTTTTTGTAATTTAATAAAATATAATTTAGTATAAATAAGAAAAATTTAATAAGAATTATAGATAAATTTATGAAATATTGATTTACTTATCAAGAAAAAATCAATGGTAAATTTACTTATTATAGATAAATTTACTTACCAATCTATTTTAACCAATCAAGAAAAAATTAATCATTAGTGATTGCAAAATTATTGGCACATCTTTTAAACTACCAAATAAACATTGAAAACAAATTTATTTTTTATATTATAACATTCATAACTGAAACCTTTTTATACACAATGTCAAGTTAATTATAAAAACACATAAAATTATTTCTAAGCAACTTAATTTTTTTAACAATTTAATAAAATAGAATTGAAATTTAACTATAAATGGTATAGAGTTTAGATTTGTTATATCTCTCATATATCAACATCCACCTCATGCATAGGCTAAAATTGCTAGAATTCTAGGTTGCAGGGTGGATTACTTTCCTGCCACCTACCTTGGTTTACCCTTAAGTTTGAAACCTCCTGAATCTTTTTGGCTCTCGTTGGTTGAGAGATTCAGCACGAAGCTTTCCAGATGGAAAGAAGCCCTACTAAGTCAATCTGGAAGACTTTAGCTCCTCAAAGCCTCTCTCCAAAACCTGCCTATCTATGCCCTGAGCCTATTTAAGATTCCTACTAAATTTTCTAAGGCCATTGAAAAAATTCAAAAAAGGTTTCTTTGGTTAGGTGTCGAGGAAAAAAAGAGACTTTCCTTAATTGGCTAGAATCTAGTTTGTAGACCTAAAAAGGCCAGAGGTCTTGGTAAATAAGAAGAATCAGATCAGTGAACAAAATCCTCCTAGCTAAACAAATTTGGAGAATCTCTTCATCGTCTGGGGAATGGATTAATATTCTGGCTAGCAAATACTTAGAAAACAACTTCTCCTCCATCATTAGGAAAGATCCCCACCTCCTTCCTAGAGGGTCTACATGCTGGAATAATATAATTGATGGAAAAAAGATAGTGGGTGATGGTATTGGATGGCAAGTGAGAAATGGTTTTCATACTAGATTTAAGGGAGGACAGATGGCTTTTTAAGGAGCCAATTATAAAAATCAATTCCTTCAGTGACTGGGTAGAGATGTGTAAGGATCGGTTTGGAACTTATGTGAAAGACTACAGAGCGAATGGTAACTGGGTGGACTTGTGTAGTGTTAGTTAGGCTCTAGCTCCTATCCAGTCTTCTCTTCTGGCTGTTAGACTTAGTTCTGAGCTGCTGGATGATCATGTGATTTGGGCTGATGAACCCTCTGGCAATTTCTCTGTGTCTTCTGCCTTTGCTAGAATTACTTCTTCTTTGGACCGTCCTCCTTTCTGGTCTAAAGCTTGGTTCAAACACCTGATACCTAAAATCAATATCATTTTCTGGATCCTTCTCCAAAACAAGGTGCTCACGATTGATAACCTGTACAAATGTGAATTTCAAATTCCTAATATATGCTATCTTTGTAAGATGGAGGCTAAATATGTGCCTCATTTATTCCTTCATTGCTCATTTGCTGCTGCTATTTGGGAAAAAATTATCAGGTTATGGCACCTTCCTTGGGTTTTCCCTTCATCCATTGAAGACTTCTTCATTCAATGGAAAGCCCCAACTAGAAATCCTATGCTCAGGTTATTATGGGATTTATCCTTCCCTCACATTGCTTGGGGCCTCTAGAAAGAATGCAACAATAGAATTTATAGAGACAAAGAAGCCTCTGTGGATATTGTCTTTGATAAAACTGTTAGATTTTTGAAGGAAAATTTCAATGCCATGGTTAAGAAGGATAGCATATCCATGAAGACAGTGTATTCATCCTACAACCTTACAGTTGCTAAGGATTGGAACATAAGTCTTGAATTTCCTAGTATCGCTATGAAAGCCAAGAATGACAGAGAGGGGGTTTGCTGGTCTTTTCCGCCATATGGTTGGTTCAAAGCTAACTTTGATGGTGCAGCTAAAGGAAATCTGAGGGCGGCGAGCTATGGTGGAGTCATAAGGGATTCTTTTGGAAATTTCATTAGTGTGATGACCTCTCCTCTTGGTTCCCAAACTAATCATCTGGCGGAGGCTGCTGGAGCTTTTCACATCATAAATTTAGCCCAAAGTCTTAACATTAAAAATTTGTGGCTTGAAGGAGACTCCAAAAACATAATCGACTGCCTCCGTGGCAAGTCTCCCCCTCGTGGACCATTAAATCGTGGGTTGAGGATGCCATATTGACTTTGGCAAAATTTGATAAATTGAAAATATCACATGATTATAGAGAAGCCAATGCCGTTGTGGATTTTTTCGCTAATGAAGGAGTTAGGAGTAAAGAAGTGTGCACCTGGCTTAATATTAGTGATCTAAACTATAATGTATGCGCCCTTCTAAATTATGATAAATCACATGGAAAAGCGACGTGTTATCCCTTTAATGAGGACAGGTTGGGTCTTTCACATCACAATCATTAGATTGTATGGGACTGTGCCCAGTGGTTTAATCTATAAGAAAGCGACGCACGCTTTGTGGGTTAGATGTGGCGAGGCCAATTTTAGTAAATATTTTGTCTATATCTACCCCACTGTGTCGGCTGAAATGGGTGGAGACAGAAAGTGAATTGAGCCAGACAGCTATGAAACACACATGAAGAATGCCAAGGCTTGGAATAAGGTTAAAAGCAGAGGGTTGCTTCTTTTCCTAGAGAAGCTCCATGGCTCTAATCAGGAGGCTACGGATCTCTTTGTTAAAATTTGGAAAAATGGAAATTTGACCCTGTTTGGTAGGAATGTGGAGCTCAGCGAAAGTTTAATCATGGATGTTACAAGATTATCTACTGAAGGGAAGAATTTTTTTAGGGACAGGGCCTTCTCTGATGAAGTCGTTATCAAATTTCCTAAAGAGGACAAAGAAAGGTCAAGTCTTGTTAAAATTGCTAATAGTTACTCATCATGGAGAAAGGTTCTGCGGGTCATCATGGAGTACATCACAGTGGACGGGCATTTTACCAGAGTTTATGGCTACCATTTTTCTCTTTTCAACCACTTCCGCTACAAGGTTAGGGTCTCTTTCCCCTATTATCTTTTCTGTTCCTTGAAGAAAAGTTTGGAGGATAATAAGAAAAACCCTAAAAGATTCCCCATCCTACACACTGGGTTAATAAGGTTGATTGTTGAACATGTCCAAAATTTTCCTGCCCCTACTATTCTAGAATCTATCCCTAATTCTGAGAGTGACGACACTGAGCCCAGTGGCTCGGAGTATCTACCTAAGTCTAGTCTGGCTAGAAATGTCCTTAGCTTGCACGTTGTGTCTTTTGGGAACAAAAACCCTAATCCCCTTTCTGGTAAAGCTCGTGCTGAGCTTGAGCCTGAAAGCCCATCCCTAAAGAACAGTCTTGATGAGAAGAAACCCTAGGCCCAATGCCTTGTTTCCTACTCTGAAGAATCTTCTGATTCGGAGGAGTCTGATGCCAACAAAACTAAGTTTTGCACCGAACCTATGCCGGATAAGCTTGCTAAAGATGACTCCCTTAGAATTCCTAACCCTAAGAATACTAGCCATAATATTGGTAAGGAGCCCTCTCTGGATGTCCTGAACCTTGCCAAAACCAACTCTGAGTCCCACTTCAAACTCTTGGAATGGACTTTCATCGAAATCAATGAGTTGAAAATAAAAAATTGGGCCCTTCAAAGCAAGATCGAAGAGCTGGGTGCTAAGATTGTAGAGATTGAGAAGAAAGATGTGGATAGTGGGGTTCAAGGTCACACCAACAAAAATATTGACTCCAAGGTTGAGAATATTAGGAATACTATCAAAACTGTTGCTAAGCAAAACAACCGAATGGCAAGACACAACACCATTATCATTAACGCGATGACAGAAAAGTTAGATAAAACCCATCAGGGGTCTCTAGTGGTGGATCTGGAGGAAACAGAAGATAAAAGCCAGGAAATAGATGTGGGCATCTCCAAAAGAACTAGAGCCAACTTGAAGCACAAGGTCCCCCCTACTTCGAAGATGATTCAAATCTTTAAAAACGGTGTCAATGATATGCAGACTTTGGAAGCGGAAACAGAGTATGTCCTTAAGACTCTGAGTTAATGGCTGGGGTTTTGTGGTTTCTGTGCTGGTCTTTTTGGCTTGACCTTTTT
>VDFB02106772.1:0-26758 GCA_007258455.2 Sequoia sempervirens | reverse complement strand
AATCTTTGTTCCAGAAGTTTGAGCAATAAAATCATGAGCCTCCTTTGCCTTGGTATAACTTCTCAGATTTTCGTTTATTGTGTTATGCTTCTATGAACTTAATTTCAGCTTACATTGAAAGTAAGTAGGTGTATGTTGGGAAAGAGTTTATTGAAGCACTTTGTCAGAAAATCAACCTTGTTTATTTCTAGTTTCTCTTGCTCTGCGTATTACTTGAGATATTAGAAACGTCTTTAGCTTAAGTTAGTCCTAGTTGGAATTCTTAATCAAAAATTCTCAGCTGCGGTGTTTGTGTTTTATAAACCTTGTGCTCTAGCTGAAACAAAAAGATAGGCAAATTAGTTTTAATTTACTTTCTTTCACATCATCAGCAAGAGGGAGCTTCCCCTCCTAATTTGAAGAGTAGTCTTACTATGCAGAGTTGTCCGTTTCAAATTCACATTCCAGAGGTATGAATTTAAACGCCAACAGACAAGATTGATTAGATGCAGGGCTCAGTTTCCAATAGGATATATCACCTAGGGAGTACATTGATCTCAAGATGAAGCATGCACCTAACAGGGGTAATAGGGACCAGCATAATGACCTTTGTAGGAAGGTGGGGAAACTTAATTGTAATGTCCCTTGCTAGATTTGACCTTAAACTTGCTGATTGGAACCTTGAGAATTTCGTAAAACACTTGCTAAGCAAAAACTGAACTTGCTAATGTCAACTCCTTTTGGTTTTCGATGTTATGAAAGAGCATATGCATTCACCAAACTCTAACTAAGATGTATAATTGACTGATATTAAATGAGTATGCAAAGCAACTATCAATGTATGACTCACCAATGCAATTATATGACTGAAACTATGCATCTACAGCCAAGGGACATTAATGCAAACACTTGGCAAGTGTTGACGTGATTTTATTGATCGCACCAACACAGAATAAAGTCGCCAACGACTACTCTATCCTTTCTTGAACAAAGTTTCCTGCATGCAAAGATTGGGAGATAGGTCATACATTTAACTCCAAGGTTCCTTCAGTGGGCTTGATGTGATTTTGCTGGTATTTCAAGGGGACTTACACAATTGTTCGACAGTTGACAGCAGACAGCGGACTAAGGGCTTTCATGTAATTTGGATGATTTGGCAAGTGAGCACAAGTTTCCTAATTCTAACCAGAAATGAACTGAATTTAAAAGAGTGTAGGGCCTAAGAAGTTTATGTTCTATCTAAAGACGGGACGTGGAATCAATCTCAACAGGCTTCGACCAGACTCTGCTCCGCCTCACGTTGGACAACTTACACAAAGTCGGTGCAATCTTCAAGGGAGTGACAAGAGGTTTTCAAATTATAATTCGACATGTAAGTACCATCAGAACGATGCATACAAACACATGTATCACAATCGAAGTTAAGTTTGTAAAATTTTCCAATCGACCACACAAGGCAAACTTGCCGTCAGCAAGCCGCTAGTGGTATGGATAAAAATGAAGTTATCTCGATTGACACCACAAATCCACAGCTAACATCTACTAGCATGAAAATGAAAACTACTCTACTTTAAGTTACTTGAAGTTGAAGGGATGAAGAAATCTTGCTAGCTACTTATAACAAAGATGAATTCACCATTCAATGAAAGATCTTTTATTACAATAGTTTTTCGCAACAATCTATTACAAAGTTTTCAAAGGAAAACTTTCCTTCTTCAAACTACGCTATGCTAAGATATTACAACTAAAGTGCCTCTGCTCTACTCTCTAGTTTGATCTCTAAGCTCTACTTCTACTACCTTACAAATGAGGGGGACTCCCCCTTTTATAGATAGCCCAGTCAAACGGACGGCTCAGATTACAATCGGCTGGATGGCCCAAATTGTGCCACCTCAGCCCTAAACAAGATTCACCCTAAAATCCGTCACCAAGAGGAGTGGGGTAATAAATGAGCCATTAATGTCCATCATCCTTCTAGAAGATTCCAGCCTAGAAACGCGTTCACACTGATCTTGATCTTCTTCTTGACGTCGTTCTTCAACTTCTTCTTTGTCACTAAATCTCAACATTTAGCCATTTTCTTGCAACTTTTCTTCCTTCGAGGTTGAAATGTCATCTTGGATTATTTTCCTCATCACTTAAGTCATCACCGCCTAGTCTCGACTTTCCTCCTGCAAAACAAGCAAGGAGAAGAGTATTAGAACATATAAACTCAACTTACCAGGATTTCCAAGGGTTCATCGTTTTTCCTAACCAACTTCGCGTTCAAATTCTTCATGCCTTATCTGTGAACATTTCTTGTTGCTTTGACTTGAAAATATTCTATCCACCTCGCGAAGCAGGCACTCATTGACTTTTCCACTGGCAACTTCATTCGTGCTTATGAAAAATTTCACATTTCCAAGTCCAGGCATGATTTTCCTAGTGAAGAAATTCTTTGTGCCTTAGAAAATTTTAAATCACTTAGCATTTTGAAAATTTTTCCCTTAGAAAATTTTATTCATTCTTCAATCCATTCTTCCTGTGGTGAAGAAATTCACTTAGAAATTTTTTTTTGAAAGCACATATTATTTGAATTCCAACGCCTAGCATACTCTTTATTTTATTCACCACCTTATGCCTTGGGCGCATTTTATATATCATGGAGAACATTCTTAATTCCAACGCCTTAGCAATTATCATCTTTATTCATATCATTTTGCCCTTGGCGCATCTCATGTGCCATGAAGGATGAGCGCATATCATATGTGAGGGAGGATAGGCTTTCAACGGCTAGCATGTGACCTTTCAGCTCCCACGTTTTTGTCCTTACATGCCCTCTCTTGGGTGCATTTGAGCATGAGAGGAGGATGAAGTTTCCTACGCCCAACTTTGAGTTCTTTGAATCTTTGACCCCCCCCTTCTTGAAGCATGGGCGCATTTAGCATGTGCTGGAGGATGAAACTCTAACTTAGAAATTTTCAACATCTTCATCTTGCATGTGAGGGCGCATTTCACCTATGGAGCAGGATGAAGTTCCAGACTTAGAAATTTTTCTAACACTTTCACCTTGCATGAGGGCGCATTTTGCCATAGGTGATGGATGAAACTTTTTACTTAGAAAATTTTATGTCTCTTCATCCTTGAGGGCGGATTTAGACAAGGCAGGAGGATGAAATCAACACTTAGGAATTTTTTGCATGTTTGGCTTGAAGTGAAGGCGCATTTGGAGGTGGCAGGAGGATTTTACCAACACTTAAGATATTTGTCACCACCTTATTTCTCCTTGGCAAGCTGGGCGCATATGGAGGGGTCTGCAGGATGAAACTCAGACTTAGACATTTTTTTACCTTCCTCTACCAGCTTCCCCATGCCTTACTGTAAATAGTAAGTCCTTTGATTTTCATACCTCAGAGGCTCAGATTGTTTTGAAATTTTGAACACTGGATCTTCATGACTTCATCAACCTGTTGACACTGCTATTCTGAGTTGGCCTGCTAAAAATGGCATATTTCTGGAGGTAGTTTGCTATTTATAGTAACTGCTCGTTTATGATATCTCCACAACTCCATTTGATTTGAAATTCGAATGAAGCGCTCCTCACCATGTGACCTGCCTGTTGGCACTGGCGCATGCTGCTGACTTACTATTTTTAGCCAGTTTCTGAGATGACTTACTATAAATAGTAAGTGCTCCGTTTGCCCTCAAATTTTATCAGCAGATAGCTTGGAAGACGCTGATCGCGGTGGTATACACCGGTTTTTGAAAATTCTGACTTTTTACCCCTCTTTTCGGGCCCCGAAGCTGGAAAGCCTAATTCATCTTGCATGTATATCAAACGATCTCCGTTTGTTCTCGTTTCTGTTGCATTGCAATTAGCTCATGATTCTGAAGTGCTGCGAGGCGGTTGCCGAGATGCATCTGCTAAAAATAGTAAGTTGCTAAATGAGTGATCATCTCCGTTTGCATGTCACATCACTGTGTAGCTCTCGAAAAACCCATAAGGAATATGCAGACATGCAAAGAAAACCCTGACATGCAAACCCTAAAAATAGCCTATGAAGGCTAAACTCTGAAAGTCGTTATCTCACTTTGCATGTTACACCATCACGAAGGTCTCTGAAAACCCAGAAGGAAAATGCAGACATGCGCTGAAAAACTTCGCATCTAAACCCTGAAATCTGCTCTGGAAGCTGAACTGCTAAAAATAGCAAGTTGTCTGTTTTAGCTCAAATTTTGCCAGTGAGCAGCTTGATGTGTTATGGATGTGGCGTGACTGTTAAAACTTCGAAAGTGTCGAGAAACTGCCCGAAATTACACACTTACTAAAAATAGTCAGTTGTCGGAATCTGATGAAATTTCAGTGGAAGCTTGCCGGAAGCACACTGACCTCAATGTTAATCCCTGTTTTCAATATATTCACTTTGTTCGACCTCGGACTGACCAGAAAGATGGAAACCCTAATTCTATGGACTTGGCCAAAATTCACGTTTAAGCTCACAGACGGGCACATCCCCCGAAAGGTAGATATCAGAAAAAAGACAGACAGACAGAGAGAGACAAAAACCAAAGCCAAAAAGACCAGAACGAAGCAAAAATTAGGGGTCCCCATTTTGAATGGGGCGATGTGTGAAAAGGTCACAACAGCAAGCAACTAATGTGCAGCTACAACAATAAGCAATTATGACAAACATTTATTATGCATCCTATTGAATGAGATAATCATCTACAGCATTTGGCATTTAGTCAAACAATTGCTATGCAAATGATGACTTTCAACTCATAGACATTTGAAGAAACAATTGGCTTGCAAACTGATATAATGGAAAGAGAGCTACAATAATTGACAATTCATCAAACATATAGCATGCAACCTTATAACTCCTTTATTAGATGCAAGACCAAGTACAAGCTGATATGCTCAATCTGATCAAGAAGATATGCCAAGACTCTTGGCTTACAACATAATCAAAATGCTATTACAATGCTGGTATTATATATGCAACTACAGCTGTCATATGGCAGCGACTTATGCAATGATGAACTACATAAAATAGAATCAAAGAACCTAAATATTATGTATTGATATGAAGAAGAAGGGATGACGATCTTGTCCACCAAGAATCAGCAATTTAGGATCCCTTCAAGTGAAGAATCATATTCCTCTTAAGTGTCGTCCTGTTCTTGTCTGACAACTTTTCATATAAATAAATGCAGCAGTATTGGCCTCCAAAATTATTATAGAAATGATTGTCTTCACAAGAGAAAGTGATCCCTCAAATACCCACAAAATTATGTCCCCTTAGTGAAGAGCAATGAAGGAAAATGCAATTCCTCCCATGGCTGGTCTGCAGACTGAAACAAATTGCAGACCTCAAATAACTCACCAAACTTCTCCAAAAATGTTCTCCAATGGCTGCAATTATCTCAATGAGAAAGACTGAAGTATCTCCCTCCACTATCTAACTAAGGTTGATATTTCACAACCAAAATTGGTACCTTAGAGTGTTCAAACCCTCGGGCAATGAAAGCATTCAAGCTCTCTTTCTACCACACATGTATGTAAGAAGTATAAAATCCAAGTGTGTCCAAAAGCTTAGCCAACAACTTCTTAAATAGATTTCTCAACCACTTTTCCAGAAGCTTCTAGAATATAATATTATTTTATTATTTAAGTGACTTTATGATTTATTATTTTATTTTGAGTCACATAAGTCACTTTTATTATTAAATTAATTAAATACCAAGTCATCCCTTTTGATATAATATTTTATTGGAATAACTTAATAAATAATTAATTTAATATCTCCAATTCGGGGACATGACAGTCCTCCCTTCCCAAAGATTACTTGCCCTCAAGCAATCCGCAACTGCCAATCCAACTGCCACAATACCTGAAGCCCGAATGGAGAATCAACTGCACCTATTCATCAACCACCCAGATCCCAAATGATCTTGCAACATGTGCAAACCCATATCCTTTGAATGTAGCTGGAACCCAAGAGGTTGTCAAACTCTATCAACCAACGAAACCGTCCAACCAGCAATGGAATTCTTGGATCCCAACTTTGTAAAACAACTCCATCATGCCAACTCCAAGCACTGTGCAAATATACCTCAAGTATCATACCTACATCCCATGGATAGACTGGAAGTCCTCCAAACTCAACTCCAAATGACTTCCACTATGCCATCCTGATACCCTCTAACATCCAAATGTAACATGCATGTGGACTGTAATAACTCAGACCAGCAACAAGAATGAAATCATAGATGTCCATATATCCAAACATACTGAGGAAATCCATCAAATATTCAATGCCCCTTGAATAACTAGATCTCCACACACATCCAAGAAACTGAATAGCTGGTGTAGAGCATGAAATGTCAGAAAGTGCAATATGAATCCAACTAGGGCAATCACTAAACCGTGATGAATCTGTGAATATGAAGTCACCAATCAACAAATAAATTGTTGTCCTGTACTTGCATCATGTGCAGTCAAAACACTAGTGGCTGATCTGTTAAGTGAGTGATCAACTTTCCCATCCACCTATATGTCTTCATGAAGTTGCTCTAATGTAGTTGGTTTGGCTTCATCCATCACGTGCTCTTCCTCTATCTTGAAGTCATCATGAAGTGTCATGTGCTCAACATCTTTCTCCATTTTGCTCTCCTTAGGATCAACTGTATGCTCATCACTAACTACTGAAAACTCATCATAAAGACTTGTAGATACTTCTCTTGTAGATACCTCATGTTTCTCCTCTTTGTCATGTGATGAAGACCTTTTAAAAATGGATGCTACTTTGTGAACCCTGGTTGTGAAGCCAATTCATCCATCCTGTTTTGACTCTGTCTTAACCCTTCCATCATGGCATTCAACTGTTCAATATCCTCTTGTGAAAACATGGTATCCAACTAAAATTTTTTGATCTGCAATTTAATAGCTGAAACCAACTCAACCCTACCCCAGCAGGCTGGCAGGATCCAAGCTCTGATACCACTATAATGTCCCTTGCTAGATTTGACCTTAAACTTGTTGATTAGAACCTTGAGAATTTTGCCAAACACTTGCCAAGCAAAAACTGAACTTGCTGATGTAAACTCCTTTTTGGTTTTTGAAGTTATGAAAGAGCATATGCATTCACCAAACTCTAACTAAGATGTATAATTGACTGATATTAAATGAGTATGCAAAGCAACTATCAATGTATGACTCACCAATGCAATTATATGACTGAAACTATGCATCTACAGCCAAGGGACATTAATGCAAACACTTGGCAAACAACTAATGTGCAGCTACAGCAATAAGGAATTATGATAAATATTTATTATGCATCCTATTGAATGAGATAATCATCTACAGCATTTGGCATTTAGTCAAACACTTGTTATGCAATTCTAACATGTAAATGATGACTTTCAACTCATAGACATTTGAACAAACAATTGACTTGCAAACTGATATAATGGAAAGAAAGCTACAGCAATTGACAATTCATCAAACATATAGCATGCAACCTTATAACTCCTTTATTAGATGCAAGACCAAGTACAAGCTAATATGCTCAATCCGATCAAGAAGATATGCCAAGACTCTGTAGAAACCCTTGTTTCCGCTAACTTCTGAATCTGACTGTTTTTTGATTGTTTTTTGTGCATAAATGATATAATGCGATTTTCTAGGAATTTGATGTAAAATTCAAATAAAATATTACAACTCAAGAAATGATTGAATCTTCAGAAACTCTTGGTGCCAGACTATTTATTGATTAACTATACTTATTACATTTGAGATCTGGTAACATGCAATAGAAAAATAACAACTTGATTTATTATAAACCTGGAAGTTTGCAGCCGCCTTGAGTAATCATGAAATGGTACGGCCTTAACAATACTCCACTTTCTCCCTCCGTGAATGTTTGCAGATGATGCTGGAAGGATATGCGCCCAAGCTGAACAATCCAGAATGCCAAGAAAGAAGACGCCTTGCTCAGAATGATAAAGTACGGCCTTGTACCTAATGGTACGACCCTAGAAACAGCAAAGGTACGGGTCTGAAAACAGCAGATAATGATTTGGTACGGCCCTTGTAAAAGATGCAAAATATTAAGTAAAGATAGGCGCCTCTAAACAACTGTCTGCCAGATGAAATACAGATCAAAACCCTGACTGATGAATACTCCGTAAATGTTCTGTGATAACTCCTGAATGAAGATATCTCTCTAAAAGCAATAGATCAACTGTTATTTCACAGTCTCTGAATTGCAACACTGAAGATGGCTCGTTCTCCAATGCCTGTAGACAACGGAAACCCTAGGCTTCGTTCTCCGGAAGAAGACTTGTTCAAAATTTCAATATTCAACATAATGGCTCGAATCCCAATGCAAAAGCCTTATATTCTTGAAAAGTGCAACTTTTCTCAATTGAGCATCATTTAAATAAATTTGAACTTCTTCATTTAATTTTTCAATAGTTTTAAATCACATTTTTAATTATAAAATATAATTAAAAATGGCCCCTTCAATGATGGTCGACCCCCTTCAGCAATTCACTTAAGTTATAATATTAAAATATTATAACTTTATAATATAAGCTCCAAATAATTAATATTTAATTAAATCAATTAAATATTAATATCTCCCTCAAAATATATCCGATTCACGAACCGTCTGAAGCTGGCGAATAAGGGAGTGATTCCTCACATGACCAGACCATACTGCTAAAAATAGCAGGGGTGCCTCGCTGAGTGCCAAATACTGCTAAAAATAGCAACTCAGGCAAATGGTGTCCCAATGAGCCCGAACAGCCAACCGGGTAAAATTTTACAACCGGCCAAGCAAGGCTCCATCAAGACCTCTATCCATCCCAACAACCTACGCAGGGTTTTATATTAATAGGCTAATCATCGCTTTGAGATAAGCCAACCGAAGGGGATACATACCAATTCTCCCCGAAATTGCTTAACTCGAAAGTACCCCAACCTGATGCCGCGTATCATCTCTCCCCATGTAGCATCCTCTAATCGCAAATCTCCATTTCACCAAATATCTCGATAGTCCTCCTACGCAATCGCTCTCTTTAAAACGCCCGTGATGTAATTCGGTACTCAAAAAATCAACTTTCCCTCATCATCTGGCGGAGGTAAACGCCGGGCGTACCACTACCCGCGTCCCAACGCTTCTTTCGCTTAATACGAAACATTAATCGTCACTTCAATATCCGGCATCGAACCTTGATCATACAACGCCATGAAAAGGGACATCTGAATGGTCATGTGGAAGGTAGTATTATAGCAATACTCGCACAGGTGTATCCACTTGACCCATGCCTTTTGCTGCCCTGCAATATAGTTCCGTAGGTAACCTTCCACCCATTTATTCACTATCTCCGTCTACCCATCGGTCTGCGGGTGGTAACTGGTGCTCGGTGTAAGCTCGGTCCCACAAAGTCTGAACACCTCCTGCCAAAAGTGACTCAAGAACCGACTATCCCTGTCGCTCACTATGCTCCGAGGCAACCCATGTAGTCTGAATACCTCACGGAAGAAGACCTTTGCTACCTGTGTAGCTGTGTAAGTGGTGGTAATCGGAAAGAAGTGGGCATACTTCGTTAGCCGATCCACAACTACATATTTACAATCCCATCCTTGGGCTTTAGGCAAACCCGTAATGAAATCCATCGACAGGCATTCCCACTTCCTGTCAGGAATCGGAAGTGGCTGCAATAATCCTGCCGGATACGTGTTCTCCTGCTTGTTCTGCTGACAAACAGGGCACTCACGCACATACTGAAGAACATCTGCCTTAAGTCTTTTCCATGTAAATCTCTCCCAAATCTGTTTGTAGGTTTTGAAATAACCGGGATGTCCTGCTGTAGGTACATCATGAAAGGCTCGCATGATAATGTTCTTCACCTCTGACCCTGGGATCAAATAAATCCTGTTCTTGTAAATGATCAAGTCATTCACAAGAGTGTATCTAGTGTCTACCATTGATCCCTCAACGATACTGGATGCCCAAGTATCCTTGGCATACTCTGCCACAATCAAATGCCTCCAATCCTCTGAAATGTGAACCATAGAGCTCAGATAAGGCCTGTGTGAGAGAGCGTCAGCCACTACATTTTGGGTGCCTTTGATGTAAGAGATATCAAAGTCATATGCCTGCAATTTACTCACCCACTTCTGCTGACGATCATTGAGATCTCACTGCCCCAGGAAATGCCTCAAACTATTGTGGTCAGTTTTAATGTAGAACTTACTGCCCACAAGATACTGTCTAAATTTGGCCAAGGCATGCATTATGGCCAGCATCTCCTTATCATATATATTGTAGAGCCTCTCTGGTCCTCTGAGTTTCCGGCTCTCGTAAACAATAGGGTGCTTGTCCTGCATAAGCACCGCTCCAATGCCCTCACCAGAAGCATCGCACTGAAGCTCAAAAGGCTTCGAAAAATCTGGTAGTGCCAATACTGGACACGTGGTCATCAACTCCTTGAACCTCACAAAACACACCTGTGCCTCAGGAGTCCAACAAAATGCACCCTTTTTCAGCAAATCCGTCATAGGTGCTGCATGACGTGAATAACGAATCTGCGATAAAACCCACACAAACCAAGAAATCCTCGCAGCCGTGTAAGGTTTGCCGGAGTAGGCCAGTCTATAATAGCGCGGATCTTCTCAGGATCCATCCACACTCCCTCTGCACTGATGATATGACCTAAGTAGAGCAACTCGGTCATCCCCAAATCACATTTGGACTCCTTGGCATACAAGGACTCCCTCTCTAAAATACTGAGCACGGTCTCTAGATGAGCCAAATGCTCCTGCCAAGTCCTGCTGTAAATAAGAATGTCATCGAAGAAGACAAGTACAAATCTCCTCAGCAGTGAATGGAAGACCCTGTTCATGGTGGACTGAAATGTCGCTGGCGCATTGGTGAGCCCAAATGGCATCACCACAAACTCGAAGTGTCCACAATGACAACGGAATGCAGTCTTCTCAATGTCCTGCTCACGAACCCTAATCTGATGATATCCTGACCTTAAGTCTATCTTCGTGAAGTAGTATGCACCATGGAGCTCATCAATAAGCTCATCTATACGAGGTATTGGGTACCTGTTTTTGATAGTCCTCTTATTCAGGACTCTGTAATCTATGCACATGCGAAGGGTGCCATCCTTCTTCTTCACCAGAACAATTGAAGAAGCGAATGTTGATTTACTAGGTCGAATGTGACCCATAGCAAGCAACTCCTTGATCGTCTTCTCTATCTCATCCTTCAACCTCTTAGGATGCCTGTAAGGAGTAATCATAACGGGCTTAGCGCCCTCCTCAAGCTCTATAATGTGCTCAATGCCCCTGTCTGGAGGTCTCCTGGTGGAATATCACTGAATACCTTCTCATGCTTGACTCTCAGCTATTGAATGTCAGGATGATACTCCGTCTTATGCTGTCCCTCCTGTATAGGTGCCAATGTGCACTCAGCAGCCCACTCTACCATGTCGTGTCGCATGAGTCTCTCCATCCGACGAAAAGAAATAGTTTTGATGTTGCTGTCCCGAATTGCCTTGAGAATATGTGTCTTCCCATCCACATCAAAACAAATCTCCATGTCCTTGAGACGAAGAGTAACTTCCTCAAGTGAATGAAGCCACTTCATGCCCAAGACTAAGTCGATATCCCCCATGTTCACCACGTAATAATCAGCCTTGAACTCATAGTTGTTCAAGCGCAAGGGGAGATCCTTAATCATATGTTCACATTTGAGAGTGTAACCGTCGGCCACCTTAACCCTAATGCCTTCGAACTCCTCAGTAATGAGAAAGCGCTTTTCCACAAATCTAGCATCGATAAAATTGTGGGTGGCTCCCGTATCAAGAAGGGTAATGATCCTCTGTCCTGCCAAAACTCCACGAAGTTTGAATGAACCCTCCTGCTGAATGCTAGATAGGCGTGCCTCCTAAATCTAAAGCTCTGACTCTGCCTCTGCCTTAGCCTCTGAAGCCTCTGACTCTGACTCCTCAGAACTCTCCTGCTGTTCGGAATTCTCTGATTCCAAATCCTCGTAATAAGCCCACATCACTCGATTGGCCTTGCCCTTAGGCCGCAAAGGACAATCATGGCTGGCATCATAGGGACCTTTGCAGTAGAAGCAAAGCTTCTTCCTACGTAGATCATTAAGAGCCTCTCGATCCAAAGGTGGTGCTGCTGATTTGCCCTTTGAATCATTTTTAAAATCTGATTTTTCTTTGTTAAAATCTGATCTCTCTCTGTTTTTGTTGAAGCCCTTATTGACCCTGAATGAAGAAGTGTTTCTGGAATTAAATCTGCTGGAGGGTGTTGCCAACTCCATGCTACGCGCCTTCTTCATGGCTTCCTGTAACGAAGGAGGATCAAAGGATTTGATCCAACCTCTCAATGGCTCCGTCAGTCCCTCCATGAAAAGCACTACAAGACGCCTCTTTGAAATATTAGGAACCATAACCGACAATCTCTGGAAGTCACCAATGTAAGACTCCAAACTGCCACTCTGTCGCAATTGAGCCAAATCTCTGAAATAGGATTATGGATCCTTCCTGTCAAATCGTTCCACCAACCTGTCAACAAACTCCTAATATGAGGTGATCCGATCATGCTGGAGTGTCACCATTCCGTGGTGCCACCAGTCGTAAGCTACCCCCTCAAGATGCAATGTCGCATACCTGATAGCATCTCTCTCAGCCATCGGACGCAATGTGAGGAAAGTCTAGCTTACTGATCCAGGCCTGGGCTGTAACCTTGCCACTACCATTGAACATCGCTAGAGTGAGCCTGTTTGTAGCATGCTTTAGATCATTATTCTGGTATCTAGGTCTCCAATTCTGTCGACCTCTGTGATGTTCTCTCCTCTCTGTAATGAATCTATCAAAGGAAATCCTCTCTCTGACATCAGGTCGTATTAACTCCCACTCCTCGTTCGCTGCCATAAGTGTATCTGCGAACAACTCCTCATGCTCCTCACTTGCCATAGCCTATCGGCCTCCTGTCTCACAAAAGTAGGCCTAGTGGGCCGATCTGCCGTCCGTGAAGCAGTCCTAGGTGCTCTCCGTGATCCTGCATCACTCCTGTCCTCGTCACGATGTGGTGACGGTCTCCTCAGCGTACCTAACCTCTGAAGTGCCACTGTCAACTGCTGTAACACATCATTAGACTGCCGTTGACCTGCTCATAGATCTCTGAGAGCGTGTAGAACCTCTACATCGTCCTGATCCCTAGGGTTCTGAGGAATCTTTGTTCTAGGAATATCTGTTCTGTCAACCATGTTTCCCGGCTGCCTGACCAAACCCTGTTGCCTGTCAATCAAAGCTCTCCTGCGAGTATAATACCTGTGTGGCCCAACTTCTTGTGGCTGCATAAGATTGCTAAACCCTCAGGATGGCAGGATTTAGCTCTGATACCACTGTAGAAACCCTTGTTTCCGCTAACTTCTGAATCTGACTGTTTTTTGATTGTTTTTTGTGCATAAATGATATAATGCAATTTTCCAGGAATTTGATATAAAATTCAAATAAAATATTACAACTCAAGAAATGATTGAATCTTCAGAAACTCTTGGTGCCAGACTATTTATTGATTAACTATACTTATTACATTTGAGATCTGGTAACATGCAATAGAAAAATAACAACTTGATTTATTATAAACCTGGAAGTTTGCAGCCGCCTTGAGTAATCATGAAATGGTACGGCCTTAACAATACTCCACTTTCTCCCTCCGTGAATGTTTGCAGATGATGCTGGAAGGATATGCGCCCAAGCTGAACAATCCAGAATGCCAAGAAAGAAGACGCCTTGCTCAAAATGATAAAGTACAGCCTTGTACCTGCTGGTACGGCCCTAGAAACAGCAAAGGTACGGGTCTGAAAACAACAGATAACGATTTGGTACGACCCTTGTAAAAGATGCAAAATATTAAGTAAAGATAGGCGCCTCTGAACAACTGTCTGCCAGATGAAATACAGATCAAAACCCTGACTGATGAATACTCCGTAAATGCTCTGTGATAACTCCTGAATGAAGATATCTCTCTGAAAGCAATAGATCAACTGTTATTTCACAGTCTCTAAATTGCAACACTGAAGATGGCTCGTTCTCCAATGCCTGTAGACAACGGAAACCCTAGGCTTCATTCTCCAGAAGACTTGTTCAAAATTTCAATATTCAACATAATGGCTCGAATCCCAATGCAAAAGCCTTATATTCTTGAAAAGTGCGACTTTTCTCAATTGAGCATCATTTAAATAAATTCGAACTTCTTCATTTAATTTTTCAATAGTTTGAAATCACATTTTTAATTATAAAATATAATTAAAAATGGCTCCCTTCAATGATGGTCGCACTTCTTCAACATTCACTGGGTTATAATATTAAAATATTATAACTTTTATAATATAAGTTCTCGAATAATTAATATTTTACTCAATCAATTAAAATATTAATATCTCTCAAGATATGTCCGATTCACACGCTCCAAGTCGGGCGAATGAGTGAATGATTCTACATTACGATCAAACCATACCGCTAAAAAAGGTAGGTGCCTCACTGAGTCAACACCGCTAAAAATAGCAACTTAGGCAAATGGTGTCCTAATGAGCCCTAACGTAAAGCCAATTGGTAAAATTTTGACAATGTAGGCTGCCAAGCTCCATCAAGACCTCTATCCATCCCATCATACTCATGAGGGTCGTGATAATAGGCTAATCGTGAGCTTTGAGATATGCCTAACCGCGACATTAGCCGCTATAGGTGCTCAAAAGTGAAGATTTAGTTAGAAGAAATCAGTTCAATGTCCAGTTTGGCCAAAAATTGTAAACCAGTATTGTGGGATCACCCTTGATTTTCTGTCATCAATGTCACTTGCATAATCAAAATCTGTATATCCAACTAAATTAGGCTCTCATCCATATTTGTACTCAATTCTAAGTTGATAAGTGCCTTTAATATATTTTAATATTCTCTTGGATACTTTCAAATGATCAATGTGTGTATCTAACATGTACTTGGATACAATACCAACTGCATATGCAATATCTGGTCTAGTTATGGTGAGATACAAATGACTCCCAACTAATTGTCTATACACTTTTCCATTCACCTTGTTTTAAGTGGAGTTAGCACTTAATTTTAATCCTACTTCACATGGTGTATTAGATGATTTACAATCCCTCATATTAAATTTTTTCAATACATCAAGAGCATATTTGGTTTGAGAAATCATGATCCTTCCTTCTTTTTGCCATACTTGCATACCCAAAAAATAGTGCATCGACCCTAGATCAGTTATTTCAAAAGCTTGTTTGAGTTGATTCTTTGTTATTTCAATATTATGTGTGTGATCTCCTATAATAATCAAGTCATCCACATATAATACAATAATAACAACTTTATCATCACTATGTTTTACATACACATCTAGATCAACTTTACTTCTTTTAAATCCTGCATCTATAAAGTACTCATTTATTTTGGAGTACCATGCCCTTGGAGCTTGCTTAAGACCATATAATGATTTTTTTAATCTACACTCTAGATGTTCTTCACCAATTTTAACAAATCCTGGTGGTTGTCGCATGCAAATTTCTTCCTTTAGATCACCATGTAGAAATGCACTTTTTACATCCATTTGAAAAAATTTCCAACCAAAATTTGTAGCTAGATCAACTATTGTATGAATTGAACTAATTTTAGCAACTGGAGAAAAGGTTTCAGTATAATCAATACCTTCTGTTTGTGAGAAGCCTCTAGCCACTAGCCTTGCCTTATATTTTTCAATAGCTTCATCTGATGTGAACTTTACTTTGTAGGTCCACTTGCAACTAACCACACTTTTACCTTTTGGAAGAGTTGTCAATTCCCAAGTTCCATTTTTCATCAAAGAATTGTATTCATCTTGCATTGCCACTTCCCATTCTTCTTTTCCTTTTGCTTCCTCATATGTACTTGGAGTGTCAACCTGCATCACCCTAGTCATAAGAGCATAGGTAGCAAACATATTCCTAGGGCCTTCTTGGTAAATTTCTTGAATACTTCTAGTCTTCTGCATGTCTTCATCATCACTTTCACTTGATGCTTCAACTTTTGTTCCTTCTCCTCCTATAGAAGATTGCACACCTTGATTTGGATCATTAGTATAAGTAGAATTATCTTCTTCAATCAAGATTGGAAAGCAAGATAATGTAGGAGAATGATAATTTTGAACATCTTCATCAAACTAAACATTCCTTTTGATATGAATTTCATTGTTTTAGGATTATATAACCTATATCCTTTTGAATCCTCACTATACCCAACCATTATGCACTTCTCACTTTTCCTTTCAAGCTTGTTCCTCTTTTCATTGGGAATGTGGGCATAAGCATTACATCCAAAGACTCTAAAATGAGATATTGTAGGATTTCTACCACTCCATGCCTCTTTTGGTGTTATGTTCAAAATTGCCTTAGTAGGTGTTCTATTAAAAATATAAATTGCAGTACAAATTGCTTCATCCCAAAATTTAGCTTCTATATTTCTAGAATAAAGCATGCATCTAGCCATTTCTATTATAGTTCTATTTTCTCTTTCTACAACTCCATTTTATTGGGGTGAGTAGGAGACAGTTGTTTCCTTCTTTATACCATGTTGTTTACAAAAATCTAAGAAAGCTTTGTTTATATATTTCATACCTTTATCTATTCTTATTATCTTTAGAGATCTTCCACTTTGATTTTTAGTTAATGCCTTAAACTCTTTAAACTTATCAAACACTTCATCCTCCCTTTTTAGAAAATATACCCAAATTCTTCTGATATAATCATCAATAAAGGTGAGGGAATACCTTGTTCCTACAAGTGATGGTGTTCTAAAAGGACCCATTGCATCACTATGAACCAAATGTAAAGGAATTTTTGCTCTCCATGATTTACCTTGTGGGGAAATTTCCACATGTTGCTTTCCCATAGCACATCCTTCACACACCTTTTGACTTATGAGATTTTTGGAAGCCCATGCACCATATATAGTTTCTCCATAAGCTTCAGGCTTTGATAATTGACATGTCCCATACGCTCATGCCATAACCTACTCATATCATCATATTTGGCAATAGCACACATATTCTCATTTCCACATTTAGAAGTAAATTCTTGGAATTTATATAATCCGTTCTCCATTTTACCAATTGCAGTCACTTTGTAATTATTCCTCATATCCTTGATTAAACACTTATCATTGTAGAAAGTTCTATTTTATACCCTTGATTAGCAATTTGAGATACAAAAAGAAGATTTGTCTTCAACTCTAAAAGTAACTTCACATTTTTGAACACACCATTATTAACCTGAACATTTCCAGTTCCTTTAACTTCCAAAGCACTGCTATTCCCTAAATATTTTTTTTTCTGAATTGCTATCATTTTTTTAGTGATTCAAATTGTTCCTTATTATAACACATATGCTGTGTAGCACCAAAATCAATAACCCAATCCTCCTTATAAGAATTATTTTCTTTAAGTGCAATACAAAGAGCATTACTTTTAGAATCAATTTTTTTTTTGTAGACTTATTTGGCTTCCTTTCTATATCTTTAATCCCCTTATAACATTTATTTGCTTTGTGACCCAACTTATCACAGTAATTACATTTTCATTTACTTTTATTATAATCCTTGGATGGAGTGTATCTATTGTCATACTTCCAATTTTTATCTCTTGAATGATTTTCTTGTGTAGTTTTGTAATTTTGTTTCCCTTTCATTATGAAAAATTCATCACTAAATGACTCCCTTTCTTTGATTTGACATTTTTCTTCTTGCACTAGCTTAGCACATAACTCTTCATATTTTTCTCCTTATGCTCTCTTTCATCCTAATGATGGATCATAGATTGCGATCCGAAACGTTGATGCAAAAATATTTCACACAATCGAATCCAAAAATCAACTAAGAAAATCTTGGAAGACTTTGTAAGATTATTTGCACAAAATCTTTATCATATATATCCTTTCCATAAGAAGCAAGTTCATTTTTGTTTTCCTTTAATTTGCTTAGATGAGGGACTAGCTCTCGTGAATTTGATAATTTCATGTTGTACAATTCCGTGGTGAGAGTTAGAATCCATACATCACCTGGATTTTCATCTGTACTTTTAAAAATACTCGATACTTTAACTCCACTTCTCTCATTGCAAACTTCTGAATAATTTCTTTTGAAAGTGTGAGCTTGATCAATGTTGCTGCCTTTTTATCTCTTTTATCCCAATCTTCTTGCTCTTTTCCAGTACTTGCCGGTCTTTGTTCACTACCATTAACAATTTCATAGCAATTTTGAAGCGTTAGAAAAATCTCCATACAAGACACCCAATCATAATAATTTTTTCCATTTAATTTAATTGTAGGTAAAGGAATACCAATGGAATCCATTATGTTAAATTCCCTCTTTTTGAGATGAAAAAAATGGAAATCTCTCGTCGGTTTTCTGATTTGATTCTCTTTTTTTTTGCTACAATATTGCTTGCTTCCTTTGCCACAAAATCGTGTTGTTCAAACTCCAATCACAACTTGAATAGTTCACAATGAACACTATAAAAACCACATATTATAGCCCGAGATTTAAACATGCTTTGATACCATATTGAATGAATAAAATATTTAAGGTAAAATAAATAAGGCTGCAGCAAATAAGAAACACTTCAATATATTACCAAATTACAGAACAGCTTAATGATTTCTTGATGATTACAATGGCAGTGTGCTATATTTATAGATTCATGAAAATCTCTGGAATATCTTAGAAAGACTAAGAGAAGACTCAAACAAAAAAATCTAAAAAAAAACTAAAATTAGATAGAAGTTTCCGTAATCTGTAACATTCCATAAGATAAACATTATCTCCAACATAAAGCAATCCAACTTCATCTTCAGTCCACATCAGGGTATTATGTGGGACCTTTGCATTCTTATCTTTATAATAAGAACACTTAGAACTTACTAAATTATGTGGGACCTTTGCATTCTTATCTTTATAATAAGGAAGAATTCAACTCAAATTCTACCATCATTAATGAGAAAGATGATGGCATTCCTACCTCAGCAGCATTTGGTATTATGTCTAGTAGCTCACATCAAGGGTCATGATGGACCAGAACTATACGGCAGAATGATAATCATATCGATTCTTTGCAAGTTGCAAATGGACTACACAAACCAGGTTCTTTGATGGGAGCTCATCTTTTGATGGCCGTGAGGATGAAAGCATACATACTCATTAAAAGCCACACTTCATAATGGATCGTCTACCAAAGATAGTGAATGGCGATTTAAACTGAACCCCTGATTCTGGATGCTGCTCGTGTAACAGGAGTCTATAACTTGGGTTTCTCCTTGATTGTTCTGCAGAGTGAATTCCAACAACTTATTTGTGATATTCTACGTGCTACCCCTGAGGCTGCATCTATTGATGTTGTTGTCCAAATAGAAAGACTTGCAAGCAATATCACTACAAAAGAAACACCTCATCACGTCTAGTGTTTAATACATGAAATGTTTTAAAACTATCATTTGTCTCAAAAGCAGGGAAATGCACAATTGCAACTACTGTGGTAGGTATGCATACAAAATATGAAAGCATACATAGTGCATGTGAACTGCTAGATATAATGCTTCAAAGAAACATGGTCTTATAGCTTGCAATGATTGCAAAATTTTAAGGTAAAGATTAGATATGTAGGAGAGGGTCCAATAGTCGCGGCGGGGTCCAATAGTTGGCATTCAATCGTATATAATACCCAATAGTCGCTTATATAATGTCCAATAGTTGTGATTTGACTACCCATAATTAAATTGTATGCTTTTGATCTAAAAAGCAACCAATCATGTGATACCACATCAGCGCTCAACTACTCATGATGTAATGCATGAGAATTGGTCTCACTATTTTTTGGGGCCTTTTTGGACACCTTGACAAAAACGCATGCTGATGTGGCATCATATTTGATGATGTGGTCTTGAAACCTTAGTTATAAGCAGCAGAACTCTGCCAAGCTGCTGTAAAAAAATTGGAAGTGATTTGAAATTTCGACGAGGATAATTAGGAAGCTGCTAAAGTTAGGGTGCACAACCACCGGGCCCCTCTCCCTAGTTGCGATAGCTTTGGTAGACATGCATACAAAAGTGTATGCAACACACGGATAAGAGATGCGAACTACATGATAGAGTGTCTCAAAAAGATGTAATTTGATGGCGTTGTGATGGCTTGTACAACTGGTGCAACCATGGGTGGTAGGTGAACCCCTCCTTGTGCCGGTCGGGTTAAACATCACACACAAGCATTGATTTAGTGTGCCGCCGCAAGTGGGCCCTACCTCTTATCTCTCGTTCTGCCCTGACACCTCCATTGGTGTGAATCACACAATGGGTGTTTATTTATTTATTATTTTTGGTGATAACCATATTATTTTATTGTCTATAATATTTAAGCTATTTTTAATTTGAAAACTTAAGTTTATTTTGTAATATTATTTATATTATTATTCAAATAATATTAATTATTATTGAATAATAATTATTTTATTTTGCTAACAATATTATTTTTATTTGTCAATTATTGTCATTCACAATTAATAGTTATAATATTTAAACAATTATTTAATTTGATTACTTAAATTTGTTTTTTAGTTATATTTAATATATTTATATTATTATTCAATATTTATTAAATAATATTAACTACTAATGATAAATATTATAAAATTTTATTTTAATAATATATTTATATAATGATATATAATATATTTAATATTATAATTTTTTAATGATTCAAATAATATTAATTATCTTTCAAGAATAGTGATCTTTTTAATAAATATTAAATATATTATATTTATTAATTATAATTAATATATAATATATTATTTAAACTACCAATATATATAATTAAATATTATTTTTAAAGTATATTTCATATATTTAAATTATTATTAAATAATATTAATAATTATACATCAATATATAATATACTATTTTTATTCACATAATATAGTATTTAAAAAATTTAATATATATTTATTTTAAATGATTTATTATTTGAATTATTATTTGATAGTATCAAATAGTAATTTAAATATATTAAATATAGTTTAAATAATAAATCATATGTTAATGATAATTATTAAAAATATAACATATATAATCATATAATATGTTTAATATTATATAATGATGATAATAATAATATAATAATTAATAATATTATTATTAATTATTATTAATATTAATTTTATAATATCATATAACATTAATATATATAAACATTAATATTAAAATTTTGTAATTAAAATTAAATGCAATACATGATTAAAACTATATTAATAATTAGCATTTATTACAATTTTTATGTGATTAAATTATTCAATTGATTGGTGAAAGGAATAAGTTAAACTTTGACTAATTAAGTGACACTCACAAGATCTACTCAACTTCTTCCTTTTACTAACCAATTTATCTCCCATGTAATAGTTAGATATGTTATATAATTAATAATTATCGTTAAAATATGATTTATCATTTAAACTATATTTAATATATTTAAACTACTATTTGATAATGATTAAAGTATAGTTCAAATCATAAGAAAAATATATTTTTTATAATTTAAATAATATATTATATATTGATATATAACTAGCTATTGCACTTTTTGTGTGCAATTGGGTACGCCGAATTTTTGGTTGGAATAGTTATATTGTTTGAAATGGATCAACCTTAGTAAATTTGAAAAATATAATTTGATAATTAATTGCTATATGCGACAAGTGGTCATTGCAAATCTTGAACACTTGTTGTATAGTTGTAATGCCAAGGCGTCTCCTATTTGAGAATAGTCAGCTGACTTTGTCCATCCACGGTGGACGCTGCTTGAGAAGGGATGCTATACGGTTGAACCATCCATAGCCGTCGATCAACTTCTACGGTGAAAAAAAGAATAAAAGACTCCTTCCATTTTATTCCCTCCATAAATTTCTCCACACATAGTTCCAAGGTGTCCTACTTATTCACACGTGTTGTCTTTATCCTTTAAACGTATGAGTGAGGGCTAGCTTTTCTCAGTAGGAGTGGGACCCACTTTATTGGTTTTAAATATGAAAGTAATTAGTTTTAACCTTAGGTAGTATTGGGAGTATTATATTAATTTATTTATATTATATTTATTTTAATGATCTATTTTTTCGAATCAATGATTCAAAATCTTCTTTAAACATGTAAGATTCTTTGAATAGCATTCGGTGGTTGCTTTTAGGAACAAAGGTTTATAGTGGCTCAAAGGATATGCAAGACGATCAAAACCTTGTACACCATTGGATTTGACCATCGCCTTTTTCCTTCTCCACATGCAATAATAGATCATTCTTTTGAAGCTATTTTTAAATTTGATATTATAATGAAACATAATCATAAAATTTACAAACATATTATATATACACAATAATATTATACAACTATAAGATTATACATAGATTAAATATATTAATAATAAAATAATATAAAACAATACTAAATCTATGTAGTTATTATTAGTAATAAATTAATAATTAGATATAATCTTAAAATTATACATTATAATATACACTATAGTATTATATAACTATAATATAATATACTTTTGAAGCTAACTTTAATTTAATTACATTTATAATAATAATATTATAAATATACAAACCAATACATTCAAGTATGAAAAACAAGTGAAAACATAATAGAATTTAGACACAAACAATGACAAAAATATTTCACAAATCATCTTCATAATCATGGTCATGATCACAATCATAACCATAACCACAACCATGATCATGAACATCACCATGGCCATAACCATAATCATGCAGTAATGACCATGAACATGAATACGAGCATGAACATGAGCATTATATTGATGTGGTGAAATATAGTGCAAGCATCCATCATGCAATAAATTTCATAGAGTGTGGGTGTCTCCTCTCTATCCATCCATCTCTCTCTCCCACTCTTTTTCCCTTTATCTCTTCCTCACCTCTATATTGATATCTCTTTGCCTCATCTATCTCTATCTCTATGTTTCTTCTTCCATATCTCCCTCTATCTCTAACTCATTATCTCTCCATCTCTCTCCCTCTATCTATCTCTATATCTCTCTTTACCAATTGACCTCATGTACACAAATTGTAAAAAATAATAATCAAAATTTACCCTAATTGACCTTCCACAACACTTCGGTGTGCCCATTGCACACCAAGGCTAATTGCTAGTGTTATGTCATTTTGAACTTATTATTTTGAAATGCAAATTTTATCTCTTGTTGCAGTGAGCAAAACAGAGGAAGGGATTCCTAGAGGAGATTCTTCTGAGGTTGTGCTATGAGGTGGTTTCAGTAGAAGCGATCTTTAGAGAATAGGGTAGCAAATGAAAGCTGGAAGTTCTCTTGTTTAATGTTTGTTTAGGAAGCCATTGATATTCCCATGACTGTTGCACAGTGCTGCAAGTATGGATAGTCATTTATGGGGATGATAGAAGCTTATAGATCCTTTTCAGGTATTCTGTCAAACAGTTCACGTCCCTTGTTAATGCTTCCACTTTTCGAACGCATGTCTACTAGGGCAGTTACTACAATGTACATACTATTCCATAGCTCCCGTTTTTGGGCAGGGAGGATGTTAGCAAAGGTTGCGGAATCTGGCTTTAAACCTGACAATAACATTTGCTTGGAAATTTCTAAAGCCTTCTCAACAAATTCATTTTGTGAATATCCTGCAAGCATTGCAGTCCATGAGACCACATCTCTTGGAGGAATATTGTCAAACACTTCACGTGCCTTGTTTATGCTTCCACATTTTGCATATATGTCTGCCAGGGTAGTTCAAATACATCTGACAAAATTCCTCTATCCTTTATGCTTTGACGGAAATCCATACCCTGTTCCGGCACATGCAGAAAGAGCACAGGAAAAAGTTTTTGAGGTGAGCTTCACACCTACTCGTTGTATTTGTTGGAAAAGTTCCGCCTTTTGTAATGAGCCTTGCTCAAACTAATCACAATTTGCCCTGATTCGCTGCTTGTAATTATGTCAAACAATTCATATGCAACCTTGTACTTGCTAATGTAATGTTTCAGTTTGAAGTTGCTTGATTGAAAGGATGCTAAGAGTGAATTCCAAATGATTTTGAAAGCTTGAATAACCTTCTACAATTACTATGCAAGCTCCTAAATGAAATACTATGCTCTCTTTCAATTTTAAAAGCATTTATATGAAGTGCTAAGAAGATACAATGCATCTACAACCAAAGACATTTTTACAAACAATTGGCTTGCAAACTCAAGATCTGATTACAAATCTTTTTTGATTGCACATTCACAACTATTTATTTGAAACAACTACTTAACACTCCTCTTCTAAAACAATGCTAATTTCAAATAGCCAAGACTCTTGGCAAAGTACATATGAATAAATGCTTAAGTCTGATATAGACTGTCACCTACAGCCGTACCTCCTATTATGCAATTAAATGACATATAATATGCATGAAATAAACAAAGGAACCTAATTTGAATGAAGTCACCTATGGCTGGAGAAGAAAGGCAACCAATATGCAAGGTTAGGACCCTCTTCCAATGCTTGAATCGAACTCACTATCAGCCGCCCTTAGTCTGAATATGTCTGATAATATACAAAATGATTTGCAGCTCTTTGCTTTCTAATTATGCACCAAAATTATCTCCAAGTTCTCATGAGTTGAGCGCTCCACCTTGAGAATGAAGTTGATGGAGATAGGAGCCACTCAGATGAAATAATACTTTTCTTGTTGACTGCAGATTTATATCAGACTTGCCCTGGTTTTTTTGAAGTTGATAGTAGCTGATGATGCCTCTTAAACAGCCGCCCAAACCCTCTAATATAGTTTCCAAGCCACCATGGATGAAGTTCCCCCACTCTCATGCCAAATCGAAACCAAAAGAGACTTCCTTATGCAAAATCGTGACTCTTGCTACAAACTAATGATGACTGTAATATATATCAGAATTACTGAGAATGACAAAGCTGCAATAATTCCTTGATAATACCAAAAATGATAAAGACCTCAATCACCAAAATGTCTCCATCAAATACTCTAATTGAATTCATGCAAAAATTGGCCAAAGGCCACTAAGTTTTTACAATAAAGCACAATTAGAAAGTCTGAAGTAACTTTCTCCTAGCTGCAATAATTCAGGTGATATTTCACACCCTCAAAATTGCTATCAATAGGAAGTTTCCATTTCCTATGATAAGAAGCAATATGCAGAAGCCCTAGGCTCTACAAGATGAATTGGCAACCAACAACAACAACATCAAATCTCCCTGCTGAGAATGAAGCCCAAGATGTCTATTTATTCTTTTTCCCCAATTTCTCCAGAAGCTTCTAGAATATTCTTTTATTTTATTTAAGTGACTTTATAATATATTTTAAAATCAAGTCACTTTATTAAATTAATTAAATATAAGGTCACCTTTTAATTTTAATTTTAATTGATAACCTTATAATTAATTAACTTAATACCACTTAATGATTTAATTAAAGTAACTAATTAGTCATCCTCTTGAAAATCATTATTTTGGACAACTTAATTAATTAAATTAATTAAATCAAATTACCTCCAAAAATGGGGGCATTACACCTTCTCCAATTTTGTGCATATTCGAAACCATCAAGGTTCAAGACAAAACATCCGCCAATCCATCTTGTCTAATACTTTGCGTGCCTTGTCCAAACTCCCGCATTTAGCATACATATTTATTGGACAATTCACCACAGGGACCCCATACTGAAATCCACTTCTAATCATTTCTTTAGGGATCTGTATACCCTCTTCAAGAGCTGCCAACTTGGCACAACTGGAGAGAACAGAGCTGAAGGTCCTTGAGTTTGCTGTCACATCGGCCTCTTGCATTTCTTGAAATGTCTGTAGGACCTCATCATCCCAACCATTTTGTGCATAACCAGCGATCATTACAGTCCAGGATACGTTATCTCGTTGAAGCATCTTTTCGAACACATCCTGTGCTATCTTTAAATCACCACATTTTGCATACATATTTACAAGGTTACTCTCGATGAAAAGATGTTATTGCAATCCACTCTTAATTATTTCTCCATGGATTGCCATACCATAACCATAAAATATAGAATTTCACGTGATTGGACCAGCCCTAGTAATCCCACATAAGGTCACTCAAAAACAATCGTAAGTTCTTTATAAAAACACAAATGAACAAATAAATACCATTTAAAGGATACTGATTCATGAGAGACGCTTTACCGACCCTGCAAACAAGAATTAATCAAAACCCAATGGTCAAATTCGAGTCCGTATGTAAACCCTAACATCGATTCACACACCTAATGACAGGAAAACTAAAATAATATAATAGAATTCTCAGAAAATACAGTTCTTTGCAAAATGGCAACCTAAGATTTGACGAAAATGAATTGGCTTACCCACTGTCGCCGAGGATGATAACCTTTAGCAGGGTTTTCCTTCTCGCAGACATTGTCAAATTTCGTGGTAAGACTGAAGGGATTTTGTGCAAAAAAGGGCCGCCATCAGATGCTTGTGTATGAGCATTTTCTGAATCATCGGCAACTACTTTGACATAACCTGAAGCCGCAAGCTCTTGGCAGATGAGAATGGAACATATTGTTTAAAACCAATAGTAAGGGTTTCTTCACTTGAAAGCCTTCTTTCTACATGTCATGAAGAACAATAGA
>VDFB02106771.1:0-22542 GCA_007258455.2 Sequoia sempervirens | reverse complement strand
AAAGGTTGCACATAGGCCTTGGCTATGAAAAGGTGACGCCACCTTAACAGCCAAGGAAAATGAATGCGGGGATAATTCATTGCAGCCCATAAGGGATGCCTGGGTTGAAATACTGGTGTTCATTATTTATTATGGATGGGAAAATTGCAAGAAATAGCCCTTGATTAATGTCATTGTAGTGTACTCTAAAGGAGCATTGCTTTTTAGGGTAGTTGATTGTAAGGGTCAAGGAAAGATGTAGAATCTATTTCCAACACCCTCATTGAATCCATTGAGTTATTGGGGCCTCAAAATATTCTCCAAATTATAGCAGACAACACTAAAATTTGTAGATTTGTGAGGTTGTTAATTGATTCAAGATATGGCCATATATTTTGGACACTATGTGTTCATTCAGTCAACCCAACGGTGCAAAAGTTTGGGAATAAATTGAATGGAGAAAATAGATGTACATAGAGGCCATTAAGATTCAAATGTTTGTAATCAATCATATACCACAATCTATCTTCAAAATTTTCGCAAAGCTGGATTGGTTAAGGTAACTCAAGTTTTAAATAATCTTTGCTTATTACGACTTACTATGTTTTTTTAAATCTATGGTATTTTGTTTTTTAAATATAAAATTTAAAAAGCAAAGTAGATGGTGCTGTAACTTGTACTTTTAATTTTGTTTGTCTTTATTTTTAAACCTCTTGATTCCCTTTAGATTGTTGAGACTTATTTCATTTTGGACACTATCGTCTTGAGCTCACTTGTGAAGGTGTGAGAGGCTTTGTACACCATGGTCATTGACTATCTTTGGGCTGTCGGATGTATTCAAACACAAAGAGGACCCAAAAAGTGAAAGGGCTTATAGATGAAAATTAGAGGGCTCATGTGGATTATTTGTGGAGTTTCCTAAGCTCATTGATCAGATTTATTGATATGGATCAACCATGCTTGGGTGAAATCAATGATGACGCTAACTTCATAATCGAGAAATCAAAGGGGCAAGATCCTTCAGAGACAAATAGGTGGAAAGAATTCTCAATGCTTGGTGGAACAAATTACCACCCTTTTGCATCTTCTTACCTTTGCTCTAATTCCAAAATATTAGAGCACCAATATACTAGCATTTCCTAGGAGGGTATACCATAAAAGGATGTTGAAGTTAGTGATGGGTGTAAGGCAGCCTTTCATGAGAATCTTCTCTGGGCTAGATATAGAGGATCTAGATATGGGTGAGTTTGGGAAGTCTATACCCTCTATAGGTCATAGCGTTAATGCTCTTAAAGAAAGTAGGACACTCACATGTTGTGGTACCTTAATGCCCTAGGATCCATGCACCTGCAACCTCTTGCCATCAAAATTTTTTTTGCAGGTATGTTTTCTAAACACTTCAGCTGAGCAGAACTGGATTATGTAGTCCTTTGTCCAATTACTTAAGCATAACTGGTTGGAAGCGAAAAAGGCAGATGAGTTGGTATATGTGCATTCCAACTTGGGCCTCATATTACACAAGCAAGTTGAGTATTAGGAAGGGGTGATGAAACATAGAGATGTAAAGTCAAAGCATCCCGATTTGGTTGCTTCCATTACATATCTTGTCTTAGTGAACATTGATGAGGAGGGGCAAGAGGCTTTTGCATAGGACCTGCATAATGTAGTTAGTGGTATTGAAACTGGCACTAAAGTTATTTGTGGTTATAGTAAACTAAGTGATGATGTTGATGCTGTCAATGAAGAGCAATATGATGATTTATACTGAGTTTTCATGTGCACTATGTAGTTTACTATTGGACCACTCAACAAATGCTAGAGTTTAAACTATTTTCAATTTTAATTTATCATATTATAATCTAGCATTTGGCATTGAATTATAAACTATCAATTATTAATTTATTGATAGTGTTTTCTTGTTGATTTCATTCATTCTATGCATATTATGGTTAAATATGTTTATTTGGCAAGAATTTTTATGCTTTTAAAGATTCTTATTTTTTTTATGCAATCATATCAAGCTGTACTGAACCCAGGGTTAAAATAATCTGTGAACTATCATACCCAATCACCACACATACCTGAACCTGTATAAGGACTGACAACTTGATTAAATGTTATATAAATAATATTTTCTCATTCTTTTATATACCTGTAGAAAATGTTACCAGACATTAGATGGAAGAAAAGGATTTAAATGAGCATTCCTTGACTATATCTTGTCAATGGTTTGATGTAAAATGCCTGTGATCAGACTGCCAAGATTCCAGGGAATAAGTAAATGAAAAATCAAGGCAAGAGAAATCAGAAAGTCTTCTTCTCCCATCTCGGATGCATCCATGGATAAAGTACAAGAAGCAGTTTTGGCGTAATGCAGTTCTGTGTGACTGTCAATTGTAGCCTTCAGCTAAATATGAAATGAATGCCCATGAACTTGTAAAGAGTCAATTTTAAGTCAACAATATTGTGAATTTGTTTCTGAAGACACTTGAGCACCAAAATGATAGATGGTTGGATATTTGGCAACAAGATAATTTCATGTTAACTCTCTAGAAGAGACTCAAATTAAAATCTATTTTTTGCTACCATTTTCCTTTGTCATCTGAGTGTACCTGATTTCACCTTATTTGCTCATTTGTCTACAGTTTTTGCACGCATGTCACAGCCATCACATCCTATCCGGTGTGCTAAGAAGGCAATAATAAAAACTGATGATGTTACACTCAATCCTGCAGAAGGTCTCAATGAAATATTTAGGTATGCTATCTAAGTTAAAATCCTTAAAATTTTCCCAGGATTATTTTCTCATTATTATGTAAAAATTTCACCATGTGCATGATGTGATGGAGGAGAGATTAATGCCAATTTTGGAATTTACAATACCTGGTATATAAGATTTCTCCATACTGGGGTTTATCAGATTGATGGACATTTTCATTCCATGGCATGTGGACCCTAAAGGTTTGCTCCTAAAAGAGGAACTGGAGAGCTTGTACCCAAATCAACAGCTTTAGCAGCCAAAATATCCCATGGTTATATTGGGATGCTTTCTGACTTTCAGGGAAGCAATGTCAAATTATCATACTTTATTAGCAGTTATACAACAAAACAATTAACTAAGGTGCAACTGTTGTATATGCCCATGCATTTAAATAAAAATTTGCTATTGCTTCCACCATCATTTCATATTTTAGAGCTGGGTTCTTGGTGATTGTATAGAAGATTGGATTCTGGTTCATTATAAATCATAAGTGCATTGTAAGTATTCGAGAATCAAAAGGAACACATCTTTTAAACTTTAAGATTTTGTGCAGCATTGTCCATCTTGTTGTTTTATGCAATTCTAACATTCTATGTAAGTTATCTTGCACTTGCTTCATTCCTGGAACAGAGGTGAACTTCATGGTAGTCTCTCCCTTGAGATCATCATTTGTCAGAAGCATAGCTCAACCCTTCTTGTGTTGATGCTTTTGTAGGTTTCTTCATGTTTGCTGATCTCAGCGATCTTGATCATGATTTTATATTAATGAAGACTTCCATGGGCCATATATGTGGCCTTGTGATTTCCATTCCTCAATTTGAGTTTGGTTTATTGTAATAAGATAATGTCTGGTTTGCTTTTGTTGATTTGTACCTGTAGATATGTTTATCTCCAATTACTATCCTCACACATTCCATGATATGATTTCATGGCTATTTATTTGTTTCATGTTGTGATAAGGCATGTTGTAATGTTAGATCTCCTCCCATGGCTTCAAAATTTTGGTAAATGAGCTGAATTATATGCAGTGTTCCATGGGGATGCGTCCCCCCAAAAAACCCCGCATTTCTTAGATGTCCTCGTCTCGGGGACTTGGGGACTTGGGGGGACGTCCCCCCATAAGCCCACCACCAGCACCACCATCCCACCATCAATGTCACCGTCTCCAAGACGTCAGTAGGACTTTGAGGACGTTGGGGTATCCTCAAGATGTCTAGGGGACTCCTAGTTGTCTCCAAGATGTATAATTCTTATACGTATACATCTTTTTATAACTATTTTTTCAAGTATTATATGTATTTCAGTGCCCTGCCACCACCCCACCGCCGTGCCCCGGTCGTCCCCAAACTTAGGCCCTTGGTTCCCCCATCCCTGAAACCCGTCCCTACGTCCCCATGTCCCCCTGTCAGGAAACTTTGTGGAATTATGATTATATGTGCTTTTGATAAGTTATGAACTATAGGCTTGTGTTTTCAGTTTTCTTGGTTCTAAAGTTGGTTATTGACATTACCTGAATCACTTTGATTTAGAGTTGGAGAAATTTTCCTGTCCTCTTTGTGAAAAATCCATGGAATTTGTTGGAGTCTGCTAGTGTGCAGATGTATACATTTTTATTTTTTGTACACTGATTATTATCTAGGATGCACCTATGGGTCAAATGGCTTATGTTTTGGCTTCACTAGCAGTTGAAGAGGGTATGCATGCCTTCTGGTGCTGTATTAGCAGTGAATGGATAATCAAATTATTCTCACACTGAAGAATTAGTTTGTTATAAACAAATAACTTTGGTTGTGTTGTTCTTAGTTTGGGGATTTTATCATTTTAGGACTATGTTTGGTGAGCTGTTGTCCATCGTGAAGCCACATAGTCAAGAGTCTTGGTTCCTCAGTAAAATGAAACTGTTTTTAGGTACTTACCAAGGTAGAATTAGAACTGTGGTGAAGGTTCTCTCCAAAACTCTTCCAAAAGTGATTAATAGATTATAGATGAACCTAAGCATGCATTATAAATGGTACGCCTTTGCTGGATAGAAGGTGAGAGCCTGTTGCTCCATAAGTAGACCAACTCTATTAAAAAACCAAGGACCTCCTTCAGATATGGCATCTTTGTCTACTTTAAATGAAAATGTGGTTGTGAAATACCATGTTGATGAAAGAATTATCTCCACGGGATGCTGATTTCCTGTTGTGGGAAATCTAGTCAGCTAGTGTTTTTGGACTGCAATATAGCACCATGAATCAGTAGATCAGGTCCTCCTCTTTCAATCTCCTTAGATATTCTTTGATTTCCTCTAGAATGATGGTAGCAATTGTATGAAAGTTTTGAGGGGAAGGAAGGCTATATCATAGACTTTTGAGTATGTTGATGGACAATGTGCACATATGATCTCCATAAAACTGCAATGATTCTTGTGAAAGTGCCATTTTAAAGGCTATAGGAATGGGTACGGGGGAGGCTCATGTCTCATCCCTTCATTGAAATCAGAATACAGTTAAGGAAAGACTGTATGTACAAGGAGTGTGACAGATCTATGAGCAGAAATTTGAGGCTAAACATGTAAAAGATCAGATTTCTTCAGGATGGAATAACTGTTCTGTACTTTATTATACTTAATTCCATAAGCATGCACATTAACAGACTTGTTGATGGACAGAATAAGACTTATCTACAAAAGAAGATATTGCACACAAGTTTGAGAAATAGGAATATTTTCATTATTATCCCATGCGATGTACACAACCTCCATATATTATCATGCCTCTTTATTGATGGAAAATCCCTCTCGTTGGATGAATGAGCTTGTGTAGGGGGTGTTTGTATTAATTGACTTGAATATCATTATTGTTGGTCAACTGATGCAGGAGCATCCTTGGTTGTAAAGCAATCCTGTATCAACCAAAAACAGTTCTTTTCTTTTCTTGCATTCAGTAGCAGTTTCGGTAGTTCATTCCGCATTTTACCACATCGTTGTTTCTCAATTGGCAGAGATACATATAGCATCTACACATCAACATCTATCACGTATCCAAATTTCACATCATTTGCATTTGTCTAACGGAAGTTATTGCTCTCAAAATTTCACTGTGTTTACCAGTCAAAGCATTTGGGGCCGACCTGTCCAGTTTCTTAGTGTGGACCTATTCCAAATCGTGCGGAGCTTAATTGGACATCATACAATCATCTTGGGTTTGTTTGGACCTATCTTGAAGATTCACAAGTTAATTCATTTTGTGTAGAGCTAATTCTTCATATCTTAAGGCCGATATTCATACTTGATCATTCATCAGGTTATTAACCCTTGTGGCCGACACAAACCTATATGGGAGCTTGAGAAGCATATTTATAGGCATTGTAATTCATTGTAGAAGATCAGTTGGTTGTTCATGATTAGATAGATTCAGTATATTTTCACATAAACCCTTTGGGGGCATGTAATAAGGCCTGCTGGCTAGTTGTATTGTTGAAAGCCCTTGTGGTAGGCCTGTGAGCCCTGGATATTCACCCATAAGGCATATGTTGCATGTAAGATTGTTGATTCAATAAGATTTCATGTTCGCATATTGATTTGTTGTGTTATGTCCGTTGTGTTGACTCATCGTTGCACGGTTCAGACTGTTCCTTTTGGAACCCTCCTATCATGATTGCACCGTTGGTATTAGAGCAAGTTTCGATTCTTGAAGGCATTCCTTGAGGTGAACAAATTGCTGAATTGAGGCAAACTGCATTTGTTTTCAATCAATCGCCGATTGTGAGGTAGTTGAAACCCTTGTAGCCAGATTGCCGAATTGAGGCAGTTGCACTAATTCGAGGGGAGATATGCTGCCAAGGAGAGCGCCTGCTATGGCGAATGTTGCTGGAAGAATGGATGAAATGCTAGAGATGATGCACGATATGCGAGTTAGGTTAAATGTTGTTGAAGAAGATTCAAGGCGAAGCCTAAACCCTAGGTAGAATGATGAAAGCGATGATGAAGCAGAACAAGTGAATCATTTGCTGAAGCCCTAGGCGAAGAAGAAGAAGAATTATATTAGATCAAGATGTTGAAAGCGATCTCAAAGATTGGGAAAAGATCTAGAGTTGAAATTCAAAATTATTTGAGAAATCTGAATCCTAAAGAATTGATTGACTAGATAAATGAAATGGAAGAATACTTTGAATATGAAGAAATTGAAGATCCAGAAAGAGTCAAATTTGTGAAAACAAAGTTGAAAGGTCATGCTGCATTATGGTGGAAAGAAGTTCAATTAGAATACTTTGAAAGCGATCTCAAAGATTGGGAAAAGATCTAGAGTTGAAATTCAAAATTATGTGAGAAATCTGAATCCTAAAGAATTGATTGACTAGATAAATGAAATGGAAGAATAATTTGAATATGAAGAAATTGAAGATCCAGAAAGAGTCAGATTTGCGAAAACAAAGTTGAAAGGTCATGTTGCATTATGGTGGAAAGAAGTTCAATTAGACTAAAATAGAAGAGGCAAAGAAAGAATCATCAAATGGGATAGAACGGTGAAAAAGTTGAATCAATTCATACCAGTAGATTATGAATTGGAATTGTTGAAGAGATCGTAGAACCTGAGACAAAAAGAAAGATCTGTGAAGGAGTATACTAATGAATTCTACAAGATGATAATCAAAACCGATCATAGCGAAGCAAGCAAATAAAAGGTTGCAAGATATATCAATGGACTAAGAACAAACATTCAGGAGGAATTGAGCCTGGTAAAGATGACATTTGTTGAGGAAGCATACCATTTGCATTGAAGGTTGAAGAGAAGCTGAACAAGAAGTTTGAACAAAGGCAGAGAAGTGCAAGAGGAAGATTTCAAAAGAGTGGACCCCAGTCTGGAGAAAGAAGACCATATGTGGAGCAGAACAAAGATTCAAAGCCCTACTAGAGCGAAAAAAGGATACTAAATAATACTATAGAGGAAGAGTAGCTTATGTGGATGAAGAACATGTTGGATCCCCTAATTCAGTTGGTAAACCAGAGAAAGGTGAATCATTGGTGATGAGAGCTTTGATGTATGAAGAAGTTACTGGGGAACCACAAAGTTCTCTAATTTAGTTGTTGTATAATTGAGGATTTTTTAAAATGCTTTTTGGGGGGTTATAGTTCTTTCCATCCAATGCATTACTGGATGGCTATTTTAAGAAAAGTATGGTCTTGTAAAATCCTAAAATAGTTGGGCGACTATTGAAGTATTTCACTTGATACATTGTTGTCAATTTTTAATATCACTAGGGCCATGTATTGTAGGTCTCTATGCTCTTTGGTTCTTGAAAGGCCAGTTTGTATAATAGTTCTTATGTTTCCAGGTTGAACAGATAGAATTTCATTTAGTAGATTTTCAAGGTCACTGACAAGAGCTAGAATAGCATCATAGAAGTCATTATTGGAGATTTTTAAAGCATTCAATGCCATTTTGTTATAAGTTTATAACTTGTATGTTATTCTTTAATATCACATGCATATTGACAATGGATTCTGAATTTTGAATGCATATGGAGTATTGACAATGAATTCTGAACACAAATGTTATGGTAGGTTCTATAATGTATATATGCATGCTTTATCCATGTTATTGTTTTCATATGAATATTTAAAATTTTCCTATATATTTTAGATTTTCCCTATATTTTATATAGCTGTCCCCTTTGCCGTTCCCTAGCCATTCCCAAAATTGGCTTGAAAAATTGGGGACTTGGGGACGCGTCCCGCTGTCCCTTGTCGTCCCCGTCCTAGAAACTCGGGGTAACACTGTCAGTTTGTCATAATTCAAACATTACACATGTCATATGATTCTCAAACTCACAAAATTTGAAATTTCATAGTTTCAAATGTATAACAACATTATAAATTTATAATTGTTAACATAAAATGATATGTCAAAAATGAAAAAAAAACCAAATACAATCTACATCTTCCTCTTTCCCCTCCTAATGTGAAATATGCCTATCAATTTTTTTCCTTGAATTCTCACAACACAAACCAACACTACGCTAAATGTTTAGTGTTAGCTTTCCAAAATGATAAGCAAATTGAATACACTCAATGCCAAGAATGTTCACCAAGATCCTTCAAGAGGCGAGGTGATAGCATATGGTGGAGTAAACTGAACAATAACTGAAAATGTAATTACAACTGAATGAAACTAGGCGGTGAACCAGCCATGAAAGATTTCCACACTTCCACTTATTCAGCGGGGGGAAAGATTACAAATTAAACAATTCATCCGCTGCGGCAGGCATCCACTCATCGGTGGGAATTCTCCACTTTCCAATGGGTAATAAATGAAAGATTAGATTGTTCTTTATCCACATTGGCGGTAAACCATCTAGGGGTTACAAATATGAGAGATTAATATAAAAAATTTGCAGCTAATTAAAGGACTGGAACAATACTACTGTTTGCAGTCTTACAATGAAAACAATTGCAATTTTACAAGTGTTATTACAATATCTTCAAGGCCAAATGATAGTAAATGATCTCTCACAATGATAACCTTCTAAATTATTGAAAACCAAACCAAAATCTGAATTTAAAGCAATCTGATAACAAAAACCAGCAAACTGAAAATGACCAACCAGCAAACTGTAAACTAGTGAAATGCTCACAACTTCTTCAAAATACCTCCAAATTGAATGAAACAAATTGCAAAGACTCTCTGGAAGGTAGGTGCCCAATGTGCAATGACAAAACTGCATCAAAACTCCATCAATTATTTAGCATGAACTCCAATGCCCTCTTGAAATGGTACGGCCTGTTGATAGGGGCGATTTTGCAATATAAAATAAAATACTTCAAATTAAATTCCAATCTTTTGTGGAAAGGGTCACCCTTGGTCTAGAATCACAAAGCATCAGTACCCAAAACAATATTAAATTTGCTCAAAAAGCTGGTAACAAAAATTTACTTCAGCTGTATGAACACCAACAACATAAAACTATAGAACATCACCAAAATTCTCCAACTTTGAAGCCCAAATCTGCTAGTTTGAACGAGAAGCAACAATAAACCAACTAGGTGTTATCTTTCAAACACGAAATTGGACAAATGCTAGGAGGTAAGCATTCCTCGAAGCCAAATTCACAATGTCATTTCGACAGCATAACATTAGCATAAACAATGGATGAGAAATGTTGGAGAAAACACTCTCTTTTATAGAATTGGAGGTGACTGAAATATGCTAACCAATTTTTTCGATGAAGTAACACAACATAACCAGCACTTAACCAACTTGATTAGCGTTAGCTCCAAATAGAAAACCAAACTTGAAAAGAACTCACACCAAGAATGCACACTCAATCCCAATGAGGAATAGGTGTTGTCATATGGTGGAGGAGCTAAATGAAAAATACTTGAAAGAAACTACTCAACGTCAAGAATGTGCACTCAAGATCCCACTGAGGGCGAGGTGCTAACATATGACGGAGTGTTGAATTGAAACTAGAAATGAATAGGCGGATAACCAGCCATGAAGAGCATTTCCACACTACCACCAAACAGTGGGGGGAAAAGATTACAATTAAAACAATTCGTCCGCTGCGGCGGGCATCCACAGAGTTGTGGGGATTCACCACTTGAGAGTGGGTACAAGAGTAATACAAATCCAATTATCCACACTGGCGGTAAACCATCCAGGGGTACTAATGTGAAATTAAAGAAAGAATTGCAGCAATAAAGGACTGGAACAGTACTACTGTTTACAGTCTTACAATATGGAAAAAGAGCTGCAAATTACATGAAAATTACAATAGATTCAATGTACCATGATACTGGATGATTCCATGTTAGACATCAACAATAAATGATGAAGAAAGGACTGAAGATTCAAACTTAAACAAGTCTGATGTAAAATAACAATTCTGGAAATTCTGATCAGCAACTGTGAAATTCAAAGAAATATTCACAACTCACTCAAAATACCTCCGTTTTGTGTGAAACGAAAACCAATGAGCTGCTGGAAGATAGGCGCCCAACATTAGATGAAGAAACAGCAACAAAAACTCGTAATTTAATTCTTACACGAATCCCAATGCAGCAAGAATGGTACGGCCTTCATGAGGGGCGATTTTGACAAGTAAAAATCAACAACTCAAAATTAAAATCTGAAACTCTCCAAAGATGGTCGCCTTGGGTGTAGGAATGGATTGGAAAAGTACCCACAAGCAAATTAAATTCACACAAAAAGCTGTATGCAAAAACCACTTTCAGCTGTGACTGCATCAGCAACTTCAAAACTGGAAATATCATTAAAAACTTCAACTGTTGAGCTCAATCTGCTAGTCTGGATGAGAAGCAGCAATGAAAACCAACTAGGTGTTGTATTTCAAACACGAAATTGGATTGAAACTAGGAGGTAAGCATCCCTCGAAGTAAAAACCAAGTTGTCATTTCGACAGCATAACATTAGCATAAATTCATAGATAATCAGCTCTTCAAACAGCAGCAATATATAAGCTTTTGTTGGCAAATGAAGCAACAAGAACTCTTCAAATTCCAAGAAGTTGAATCACTTCAACTTCCAAAAAGGGACGCCACCTTTTTGCCTTTTACTTTTTGAAATAATACAATATCATTCAACTTCCCTTTTAGGCATCCATTTCATATTGCAACAATAAAGCATTTATTAAATAATTAAATGCTCACTTGACCCCTTTATGTCCCCTTCTTTAAAACAACTTGAAGTCATCAAGCCTAGGCGTGGGGTACAACTTCAAGACATGAAAATTGACTAAGTCTGAAACTCAGTCCAAGGAGATAACCAAATACAATGCCCAAGTTGCAACTGATGAATTGCTAAAAATAGCAAACTGACAAATGCCAAACTGAACCAAGTTGATGATGATGATGCTTTGCCAAAAATGAACTTACTAAAAATAGTAAATGCCAAAATATAGTAAGTTAACTTCAAAACCATCAGAAAGCCAAACTGAACCTTTAAAGGATTGAATTGCTGCTAGATAGATCTGCCAAAAGATAGACTTGCTAAAAATAGCAAACTGCTATAAATAGTAAGTCTGCACAACATCCCTGACATGTTGGGATTAGAAGAAACTTTTATACTACTTCTGGAATAGCTAAATCAAAAAGAGTGTATGGCCAAAATGGGGACATTAAGGACTTTTCAAATTCCATAACTCCCTCCAAGAAATGGGACACCTAAACTCCTTTTTGAAATAATTTAAATTTGAAAACACTTTATTTCCTCTCAATATGGTGTCCAACTTCAAGGCATAAAGTAACTTTAGAAAATATTAAATATTCTCTTCATGTGGCGTCCCCCTTCATGTCCACCTTTTAAAACAACTTTAAGTTAATGCACTAGGCCAAGGAGTCAATTTTAAAATATAACATTAATGCCTTGAAATCAATTATTTTCTTCAAAAATTGCTCTTCTAAAGCCAAAACCAAAATAACTCAACTGCTCCAACAAAAGAGAACTCACTGAAGTGCTGCCAACTGGACCACTGCCAAAAATAGAACTTACTAAAAATAGTAAATTCAGAGAAATGCCACAAAACCTCCAAAGAAAGGAAACCCTAATTTCACCTCAACGAGCCTACGGGCTTCCGGAATAGGCTAGCAGTCACAAAAGAGTGTATGGCTAAAATGGGGACATTATAGAATGTAACTTAATTTTTCAAGCCTTGAACTAGAAGGTTCTACAATATCAAAACGATGATGGATTGTTTCTTCAATAGTGTCTTCATTTTCCCCCATTGCATCCAATTCTGCTGCTTTTGTTGCTCCTCTCTCAAATTCTGTAAGATCTTCATCAGGAAGGAGGACATCATCTTGTTCATCGAGGGTCCATTCACCATAAGGATCAATCTTATCCAAGTCGATGGAATCATGTGAAATTCCCTCCACCTCTCTAGCTTGAAGGCGAAGGTTGTACCGAATGAAGACAAGATCATTGAGGCGCTCCTGGGTCAACCTGTTTCTCTTCTTCGTGTGAGTGCTCTCAAATAAGCTCCAATTGCGTTCACACCTAGAAGCACTACAATGCTAGGACAAAATATGGATGGCTAGCCTTTGAAGATTTGGTGTGCCAACACCATAATTCTTCCACCATAAATCTACAAAAAAACATTTAAAAAATATAAGAATTAAGTAAAAAATATAAGAATCAAGTTTTTAATTTTTACTTGTATTGAACTAAATTTTTAAATTTTTTACCTGGTTGTTTTTCTTTGCTTTGAATTGCTTGAGCTGAAGAAAAGAGTCTCCCCTCCGCACCCTTGTAGACCTTGAATAGATGGATGAAATATAGCAAGTTGATTATTATGTATGTAAAATGGATGTTTCTAGAGAGTCGACATTGCCGAATTCATAAATAAGATATAGTAAATATTATCTCCAACTCATCAAGAACATTATCTTTCATCTCAGCATTTGGGACCATCTTATCAATGCATGAAATGATACCTGCCATGACCTCCTCATCAACCTTAAATGAATCAAAGAAGTAGAATTTTGGGTTTAGGTAGTAGGCCAAGGTATGTATCGGTTGGTGGAGTTGGTTTATCCATCTACGATCAATGATGTGCCAAATGATTTCATATTTTTTTTCTGTTTCCACCATAGTAATGCAAATGGCCTCTTTGGCCTTATCCATGGCCTCATAAAGGAAACCCATCTGTCATAAAGGAAACCCATCTGCATGCCATCTCCATCCACCATACGAAGAACCCTGACCAAAGGTTCTGTCACCAAAAATATTGAAAACAAATTTGAAATTATTACAAAATTAACCCCTAAAAAAACAGCAAATAGATTATTTTGTATAAAGTTTATGTTTGTATTTGTTACTTACCTTGATTAGCTCCTCTCCTTTTTTGATGAATAAGTCATCAAAAACTGTTCTTGCAATTCTCTCCCCTTCAACTTTTTTGGAAAATGGGGACTCCAACCAAGCTCAGACACAAACATTTGCTTGAGATGAGGAATTGCAGCAAGAATGCTTTGCAAAGTGAGGAAATGGCTAGCAAATTGTGTCACTCTTGGTCGCACAAGCTCCTTGCCATTTGTGTGTTTTCTCATCAAAGAAAGGACCCAATTACGGTTGTAGAGGCTTGTAAGAGACAGGTGTCTCTCAACCCAAAACTTTTGATTGTGAATGCAATTTTTGTTTGTTTGTAGTTTTTGTGATTTTTGCAATAAGAGGGTTTTTTCGATTTTGAATGAAATGATGCTAGTACAAATTAAAATGCATAAATTTACAAATGCTAAAGCAAGTATTGGCTAGCAATGGCGATTGACTTTATTCTGAAGAATAAATGGGTTACAATGTTGAATAGATAACATGCATCCAAAAAGGCAAGCAAAAACGTAATATTAGAAGAACCTGATTTCTGTTTGCAGCCGCCTGTAGAAGGCATAAAATAGTACGGCCAATCCAAATACAGACTTCTCCCACCACCAGAAGATTGCAGATACCTCCAAAGACCTAGGCGTCCACTATGGTGAAGTCAGAGTGCAAAAAGGCAAGGCGTTTTTGTCTAGAGAAGAAGTACGGCCTTTGCTGCAGCAAAAGTACAGCCTGTACCAGCAAATAAGAAGTCTGTACTACCTTGAGATGTGTGCCAGATCACTGGATAAAGAAATAAATAAATTGCCCCTTTGCTCTGATGAATAATCTCTTCTCAAACCCTTTTTGAATCTTTCTCGGTAAGCACAAATGTAACCTCTGAATGAAGTCACCCGTTGACAAGCTTCAATTATTGACCTCGGTAATATGCTGATTTTGAAGAGGAGCGTTCTCCAAAATCCAATGTTTGTAGAAACCCTTGTTTTTCAACCTGTGATAATCGCTGCTCTCAACTCAAACCCCAGTATTTTCTAAGTTTTAATGTGTTATTTTAGTTTTTTAGAGAAAAGTTCATAGACAGAAGAGAAGGGGCACAACATATATGTTGTACCCAAAACCAAAATTTTTGCTTCACTAAGGCATTTTGCTTAATTGAGTCTTATTCTTGTTAAAGTGTTGTCAAATGGTCGTTTTTGGGGTTTTCAAATATGGAGTTGGTGTCGCATTCATGTCGGGCCCTGCTACCATACTTAAGAAAAATGAAAATCAACTTAAAAAACATCAAAATTCTTTCTATCTCCGAGAAGGGAGCACATTCTAAATAGGTTTCCATTCTTAGGGGCTCGACCTCAGCTTTTTAGGGTTTGTCACCTCCAGTAGATATTTGTCCGCATCACGTCACCGCAGTTGAGCTATCAAGCCCGCCAAACGGACCGCTTTGTTCGGAGCCGCCTTATACAAAGCGGGTAAACCGCGCGAAAAGCGCAGGAATTGGCTATCGACTGAGAAAAGCGCGAAGCTTTTCGTAGTTACCATCTTTTGAGGTGCCAGACGTAGGTTTTTGGCTGAATGCCACCCAAGATGTTTATTTGACATTCGTTCGAGCTTCGCGACGCATCCGTCAGAGGGTGAATCTGAGTTGCTGAAGCGTCTGAATCGGAGGTCAAACGTTGGGTCAAATCTTAGTCAAAATATCAGAGGAAAAAGCAAAAGAGCACATTGTGGGAAAGGCGCCCAAGCTTTTCAGACCTTTAATGCCTTCTTTCTGATGATTTCAGATGCCTAATGTTTCCAGAAAGCATGCTTCAGCCTTTCCGCTATTCTGCCTCCTCGCCGATCGGGCGATGTCCTTCCGCCGCTTTGCGCAGTTATTATATTTGTCATTTTAAAATGGCTGGTGCCCTGGAATGAAAAGAGCAACTTTTGAAAGGGGCTTTGTTTTCACCCCTCGATGATGTTTTCCGGGAATGTGCCTTTGCACCGTCGCGTAACGTAGAAAGCTTAGCTTCGCGCAGTTGAACCCGAAGATCCACCGGAAGTTGATAAAACGTAAGTTATGAAGGATTTTATTTTGCCTTCACTGGTGATCGATGTCAAAATGACTAAGTCGTGGAAAAGCGCGTACTTTCAAAAGGCACTTGGATTTTAAGCCTTCGCCGATGTCGGGCCATGACGCAGCCTCTGGCAGATATCATTTGATCAATTTTTACTCAGCTCCGCAATGCACCTGTCAGCCAGCCAATCGGAGAAGTCAGTCAACCAGTGTCAGTCGATGAACAGAGGTCCCGACAGAGGTTTTAGCCTAAATTTTCATGAAATTTGGCTAAGTCTGGAATTCGCTCAAGAGTTCAAATTTGAATTTTCGAAAGTGAGTTGAATGGACGCCTTAACTGGAGTTCTGACTGCAGTTAGACTGAACGATTTCTGGGTTGTCATCTTCAGTTCATATATTGGCATGTTGAGTGATCTTTCAGTTTGCATGTCGAGTTAACTAGTTTGCATGTTCAGTAAACTATCTTGCATGTTGAGTTAACTTGATTGCATGTCCACTTAACTGAAGATTATCAGTGAATGTCAACTGGAGTTCACATGCATGGCGATTTTGGTCAAAATTGTGAAGATAATAGTGAAGATGGCGCACTTTTCAAGGCTATAGCAACTTTAGTTTGAAAAGGGTTGCTATTTTTAGATTATAATTGATTAAAGCATGAAGTTGGCGCATTCTTGAAGGCTAACTGAACTTCCAAAAGGCTAGCTATTTTTAGCTTATTTATTGCATGAATATGGCGAATCTCTTATCCCATTCTTATTGTTAACTGAAGTTTGCAAAAGGGCACGCCTTAGGTCAAGTTGTGAAGATAAAGCAAGGTTGAAGATGGCGAATTCTTTATCTCAATCAAAATTGTTAACTGAAGTTATCAAAAGGGTTGCTTTAGGTCAAATTGATGAATCCAAAGCAAATGTGAAGGATGGCGAACTTGATAAGGATGCTAACTGAAGCTAAAGTCGCATGGTTGAGTTTAAACTGAAGACTTGAAAGGCAAACCCTAAAGCACATCCACTTATTGAGCTTGTTTGAGTTCCAGTTAACTATTATGAGGTCCAATGAGAAGCTAAGCACCATTTTAATGCATGCTTTATTTAGTACGAATTTCTTATGATGAAATTCTATATATTTCAAAGATGGCGTCCATTATTGCATCATCTTTTGCTCTGAAAGCTTGTATTCTTTTGAGCGACCAGCAAGCTTAAGGTGATTCAGGTGTCCGTTTTCAGCGTTTTTTTAAGCTACGAGCTCAGATTCTTCAGAGGAAGTCAATTCTAGACTTTTTTTCCACTTTGCATGCAGGTTTTATAAAGATTCGAAGAAGAGATTTGCAGATTTTTCAGAAGCAGACAAGCAAAACTTTCTATCTTCTGTCTTATTTCTTCTATTTCTCACCTTAGGTACTTTCTTCGCATGCCAGAGTAATTCAACACATTTTCAGAATCTGTTCATCTGGGTTCTCATATTTCAGCGTTTGCAACAAGACCCACTTCTTAGATTTTTTTTGAGAAAATCGCCCCGTAGCCTTCATTCTGAAGCTCTGAGCCTTTTTCCGAGAATCTCTTTGCATGTGGGCTTGAATCACATTTTTTCCAAAATCCAGCTACCTGGGTTTGTTCAGAATTCAGTTGTGCACAAAACCCATGTTCCAGAATTTCTTCAAAAATTTCTCCTGTCAGAAGCTATTTTTAGCCTTGTTCAGAGTTTTTCAGAAAGTTCTTCAAGCATATTCGACTTTACAGTCAAAAGTCACCATTTTCAAAATGCAGTTCAATCTCATTGATTACAAGGTGAAATCAGTCCTTACACATAATTTCACCAAGACTTCAGATACGGACCTAAATCATGTTTATCCAGTGGTCAATCTGAGCAGTTTAGAAGGTGTTAGCAGCAATTCGATGAGGAATCTTGAGCGTTCCGGGTTGCTGGCAGCGGCATCCATTCCTGTTTCTATCTTCGATCTTGAGTTCGTACTTGCTTGCATTAAGCATTATGACTCGTCTTCACGACAGATCAGATCGGTTGATGGAAGAGTGGTTTGCAGTCTCAAGCCGAAGGACATAGAGAAATGTTTTGCTATTCCTCCTCGCTCAGATAACTTTACTGTTGATCTTGAAGCTTGCGAGAAGATATGGGATGCTGATCATCAACGTTCACAGAGAAAGGTTGCTCAGAAATGGTTGACAATTCAGAAAACTAACTTGCCTAAGAAGGTTGGTCGTGGTGAATTTAAAGGAGAAGTTGCTGTTTTGATCACCTTACTCAATCGAGTTACCGGCCAGTCAGATGCTAACACTTTCCGTCCATGGATGTTCTACCTGATTACCAGAATCCTTGATGGCACAGAGCGTTTTGACTGGGCTATGTTAATTAGTGATTGCTTACATCAGCAGATTTCTAACTTTCTCAAGCATCACGAGTTTCATATGATATCTTATTTGGTCTACTTGGTGGCATTTCAAGGTAGTTTCAGACTTCTTAAAACCAATGGTACTCTCGGTGTTCAGCGTATTCATGAGTATTATCCACAGCTAGAGTTTTCTCAGTCTGAGCAGGACTTCCAAGTGGTGAATGATCACTTTGCCATGAGAATCGTGAGGGATCTTGATGATGAGATGCACATTCGTATTTCAGCCGAGGCCAAATCAGCGTTGGAGACTTGGGCAGATTGGTTCATACAGTTTCCCACTTTCACATACCTCCGAGTTTATGGTTATGTTGGAGAGCCTCTGATGTTGCCAAGATATCCGTCGGACAAAATTGTCTTTATGGAGTTTCTCAGGCAAATGCAGCACGTTCACTTCTTTCTCCGTAGTCGTCATAAGGCTGCGGCAAATTTTCCATTCTCATTGGGAATTTTCACATGTGATGCAGCAACAGATGCCAGGCGTATGTCTACTGAGATAGAAAGGTTCAAATTCAAGCCTTATACTGAGAGGCATTCCTATGATCCTCTTGGACATTATGCAAATCGGTTAGAGCGAGGGATTGCACATACGCCAGCACTTGAAGATTTTTGGGCAAATTGTGAAGACGAATTCGAAGTTCGTCGTCGTCACTATTGTAGACTCACTGTTGGACAGCTCTCTGATTACTTGTCAGAAGATGTTGATGGTTTGTCGGATGATGATGGAGAAGTTCTTCTCAATTCTTATGTTAAAGATCAAGTTGCTAGGCAGCCCCTTCGCTCACCTGATTGGTATGCTAAAGAGAATACTTCTATTGAAGAGGTTTCCAGATCAGTTATCAAGATTAGTAAGTTATTCTTGGAGAGTAAACGGACACGGAAGTCAGTTCCTGTAGCAGAGCCGCCAAAGGATTTCTCGTCATTGCCTTCTACTTCTAGAGCAAAACCCAGAGTTAAAGCTATTATCATACCTCCGGAAGGAGTTAGACTCAGTGGAAACACAGGGAAGAGAACTACTGGTAAAAGGAAGCAGAAACAGATTGAGAGTGTTCCTGAGATTCCAGTAGAGACATTAATTCAAACTGAGCCTCACGTTTCACTTCCTAGTTCACCTCACGTTCCGCCTATTGATATAGATTCTGAGCCTGAGCCACAAATTCAAGCAGGATCAGAGACAATTGAAACACCACAGGTTGATACATCAGGGACGGTCTCTCCGCGAATTGAAAATATTGTTCAGTCTTGTTGGCTCGAAAAGTCTTTGGGAAGACAAAGGCGTGAACCGTCATACAACCTTGAATTGTTTGAGTTTGGTGAGCCCTATCAGAAGAGATCAAACAAGAAGATTAAGAAACAAGTGCACATCGAGAAGACCCCTGAATCAGAGATTGTGATAGAAGTTGCAGTGCCTCCAGAAGGTAAAAGCTTGGATGAGGTCGAAGTGGGTGACTTTACATTCACTAAGGCAAATCTTGGCAGGATTACACGAGAGACAGATGTAGCTCTTCTTAAGATTGTTACCAATAATCTTGAAGAGCGTATCACGAAGGATGGAGAAGATAAAGCTTTACTCAAAATTGAAATTAGTCAACTTCGTCAATACATTTCTGATCTTGTTCATGGGAATCCAAATAGAGCACCTGTTCTTACTCAACACACACCTGCAGAGAAACAAAAATTGGATCAGTTAGTCAGTCATGGCAGACTTTTGGATGATTGGATTGACAGTTTAGTTGCTGCTGGTAAAACTCTTCTTGCAGATTTGTATCAGTTGAGGAGTGAGGCACACAGACTCCGTCAGGGTATTCAGTTGCTGGATATTGGAGTTGCAGAGAGTTTGGCAAAGGATCGTGTTCTGGTATCTCAGTTATCAGTTGCATGCAATGCTTTGGAGATGATCGAAGATCAAGAGAAAGTCTTCACTTGGAGAGAGCAGCACCTTCTCAGAACAGAAATATGTGAGAAGATCTCTTCCAAATTGTTTTCACTGAAGGATGACGTAGTTGGAGTGCTTGCACTTGTCAGTGGCTTCGTTGTTCAGATTCCGTGTCATTATCTTCTCGAAGATGGCACGTATGTGAAGTTAGAAAAAGTTCAAGCAGAATTCGAGAAGCTGATTTGTGACAGCCTTGAAGGTGAACCTAGGGCGCCAAAGTTAGAGAATGTTTCAGTAATTGCAGCCAGTTTGAGAAAGGCGACTGAAGAATGCAAAGATGGTGTGCACACAATTACTGAAAGTGGCAGAGAACTAAAGAAACAAACTGTTATTTTTAGCAGTATCAAAGTGCCAGATGACGGAGAGATCGATGAGTTCTTGGTCGGGCGGTGACCGAAGTTGACATGGAGGATTCGTCAGCTAGAACGCAAGTGCTTAATTCTAGGGTTGAGTCCCCGAGTAGCGCTTAACTTGATCTTCACCAGTTAACTTGCTGGACTTAACACATGCTTATCTCATATCCCTCGAATTATCAACAGAATTAGGGTTAGGGTTTCCGCTAATCATCAAGGTAGTGGCCGCTAACTTTGTTTAAATAAGGACGGCATGTTTGCACATTGTCCAATTAGGTTATTTGTACCCGCTTAAATCAGGTAGTTGCCCAGTTAACTGTATAGTTTACTTCATTAGGTTTAGGGCGCATGACTTGCATGCATTGCAAGAACTGTAGTGAACTCAAGGTGATTTTAGGGTTACCTACACCTTGATGTATATAAATAAGAGCTTTTGCTCATTTGTAAATAACTTTGCTTGAGAGAGAAATATATGCTGCGCCTACCTTGCCCTCAATATTGCTCTTTTTGGTATTTGTTCATGTGTCTTCATTATTGCAATTGATTGTTATGCCACATAGGGTTTCGAAAGATTGTAATGCTGGATTCTTCCATAGTTTAGAGAAATCTGTTTTGTGAATCTTTTATTGTTATGATCGAACGTTATGCCACACAGGGTTTCGTAAGATTGTAATGATAAAACCGTTTTGTGAAGTGTTTACTATGCTGATCGAGTGTTATGCCACACAGGGTTTCATAAAGTTTTCATGGTGAATCTTCTCTTAGATTAGGAAAATCTGTTTTGTGAAACTTTTATCATTACGATTGAGTGTTATGCCACATAGGGTTTCATAGAGATTTTAATGATAAAAGTTGTTTGTGAGTCTTTACTATGCTGATTGAGTGTTATGCCACATAGGGTTTCATAAGATTATCATAGCAAATTCTCAAATCTGTTTTGTGCTTAATAAACTTGTTCAGATTGAGATGATAGTTGCGCCACCTTGCCTTCAAGTAGAGAATCTGAATGCGTTTATCGTCCGATAGTCATAACCTTGCTCCGTTTCCTCTTGCTCTGTTTTCCTGAGGAGATTGGATAGATATAAGTTGTAGTTTAGTTGATTTGCGAAACCAGAGAAAACTCAGCTGCAACGTGTAAGTTCTTTCAAGAAAGCCTTGTGCCTCTAGCAGCTGAAACAAAAAGACAAGACATAGTTTTAGCTTATTTTTCCTTTGCAAGTACTTTTGTAAAGCACAACTTAAGGAGCTTCCCTCCATAATTTGAAGAGCACTCATTACTTAGTGTACATAGGTCGCTCTATAACAACTTTTACTCCAGATGTGTTAGTTGTTACGCCTAACAATATAAAGCTTATAAACTGAAATACAGCCACTTCCTACGAATGGAAATGAAGACGCTATTTTTATTGGAACAATGAGATCACAAGTGATAAACATACCAGAATGCTTCCAGTTTTTTTATTTAAAGCAATAAGCTTGCTCACCAGCCAAGAATGGTGAAAACAGGCATATAAGGTCGCCTGGCCTCCAGATTTGAGTTCTCCCTCTTCGAAACTGGATACAAGCACTTGAAAAGGGTACACGCCAGTGATGGAAGACAAATGGAAACCAAAAGGAAGGCGTTTCAACAAGTTACTTCACACGCCTCTCTAAATGGCACATATCCCAATGCAAGTTGTATGGCCAAGGTAGAAACTCAAAAGGAACACTCTGCAAGCTGAGATCTGTAGAAAATGGCGTCTCTGGAGATGAAACCCTCTTTCCCTATTGCAGACAACTGAATACAAAATAATTGAACCCTGATTGTATCATGAAGAACCTCTGTATGAAGCTCTCTCAATTGCACAAATTCGACTCGTCTCTCACAGTCTCAAAAGTGCTCAACATTGAAGAGATGTCGTTCTCCAATGGAAGTTTGCTCAAAACCCTGATCACAGGTAAGCACAGAAGGAAAAACCCAAGGCAAAGTCCGAATAATCAAAAGTGAGTTTCTCATTGCCCAAAAAGCCTTATATCAAAAAGGGCACGCATTTCCAAGAAGATATGCCCTTTTGCCAACATTTAAATCTTTTAAAATATTATTAAGTCCTTTTCAATAGTCATGACTTAATAATTGGGCGCCCTTTTATATTTTAAGTGATTAAAATATTAAATCACTTTTTTAGAATATTTTATGATATAAAATATATAAAGTCAATTTGACTTTATAAAAGGCATTAAGTTAATTAATAACTTAAATCAC
>VDFB02106768.1:0-16215 GCA_007258455.2 Sequoia sempervirens | reverse complement strand
GATCAAGAGGAGTAACCCTCCCAAGAAAAGTCAAGCACCAAACAATTCAAAAGGCAAGGTGCCTGCCACTGATACACACACGGACCCTATCAGACAACCTATCACAGAGCCAGTTCAGAGTCCGCCAGTGTCTAAGGTTCAGCCTCAAGTTCCTATACTAGTTCCGGAGCAATCACCAATCCCAATTCATATTGAATTGGATTTAGACTCCCCATCTCGCAGTAGTTCCTCTACAAATTCACTCTCGTCACAACCTCGTGTTGCTAGTATAGATCCTTCTAGTAGCATTAGCTGAGACCAGTCTTGGATTGAAAATCAACTAGGAAAGAAAAGGAGGCAGCCATCCTATGTCCTTAATCATTCAGATTTTGATAAGGTTTACCAGGATGTGCCAGACAAGAGGATCAAGAACATGGTCCACGTGGAGAGGAATACTGATATGGAGATCGTCATCGAGACTGCTATACCTCCACAAGGGAAGAGCTTGGACAAGTTGGAATCTCAGGACTTCGAGGTTATCACAGTCAACCTTGGTCGTAGCACACATCGGACTCAGGTTGATCTCCTACATGTTGCTACAGACAATGCCAAGGATAGAATGTTGAAGGATGGAGAAGATAAGGCAGCCCTCAAGGCTGAAATCAGACAGCTTCGCCAGTACATTTCTAGCCTTGTACATAGGTCAGATGTTACCGCCACACTCCCGCCGATGCTTGAGCCTTCAGCAGAACAGGGCCAACTTAATCATTTGGTTGCATATGGCAAGCATTTGGATGAATGGGAGGAGGAGTTCATTGCTAGAGGCCGTTCTATGCTTACATAGCAATATCAATTACGGTACAATGCACGAGAGCTCCGTCTATGTCTCTAGGATGAGGAGCGAGACATGGCAATTACTAGACCCTGGGATGAGATTATGATTTCTCACCTGAGTATGGCATATGAATTAGTCACAGATGCAGAAGATAAAGAAGCTATCTACTCTTGGAAAACATAGTTGGTTTTCAAGGCAAAGATAGAAGAAACAATGGCGTCAAAGTTGGCTGAGAGTAGAGAGCACGTTACTAGTGCACTCTAGTTTGTGAGGACTGTAGTATCTAGCTTACCATGCCGGTATCAGATTGAGGGCGGTGCGTATGTTGAGCTCATTGATGTACAGTCAGAGCTCCAAGCACTCACTGATACTATTTTCAGTGGGGAGACCATTGGCTATAAGATTAATCAGCTTACAATCATGTCAGCGTTGTTTGATGAAGCAACCAGGAGCAAAGGTGAACTTCAGTCCCAGATCACAGCTAGTGAGGACTATCGCACAGCATGCATAGCGTTAGCCGATAAATTATCGAGGAGCTCTAGACAATGATCCTGATTAACGTCCTGGATTGATGGATTGGTTGCTCGAGATCCCGCGATCGGTAGACCGGTTCCACACTCCGGTAGACGTACACCACGGGGAGTTAAACTTGGTGTTAACTTTTCAAAGGTGCTTTGGGTTGTCATATCGTACGCCTCTGATACGAGTTAGCTTTATTCACTTGGAGTTTTATTTAGGGTTCACGTTAACTGATGGTAGTGTTCCAGTTAACATGCTTTCAATAAGGACGCACATGCTTGCACAATTGTCCATTTTTAGATTAGATGTTTTGGTTAACTAGCGGTAGCTCTCGATTAAGCTATTATAGTTTACTTTATTAGGGTTTAGCAATAAATCTTGCATGCATTGCAAGACTGTAGTTGACTCAAGGTGATTTTAGGGTTCCCTACACCTTTTGATGTCTATAAATAAGAGCTTTTGCTCATTTGTACATAAATTTTGCACGAGATAAATATATGTTGTGCCTACCTTCCCTGTAATATTGCTCGTTTTGTATCTGTTCATGAGTATTTACTATTGTGATGAATTGTTATGCTACTTGGGTTTCATGCAATTATGATGGTGAATTCTTGCTTTAGTTAGATATAGTGGCTAGTTGATCGTAGATTGTATACGTGTCTCATCTATGCAATTTATTATCCTAGTTGGCTATCCTTTATGTTATGTGTTCAATAAACTCGTTCAGATTGAGCTGATAGATGTGCCACCTTTCCTTCAAGTTGAGAATCTATTCTTGGTTATCGTATGATTTGTGTGAATAATAAACGTATTCAGATTGAGCTTATAGTTGTGCCACCTTGCCTTTAAGTTGAGAATTTGTACTTAGTTTATCGTATATTGTTGTCTCCAATAAGCCTATTCAAACAAACAGATAGTCATGCCACCTTGCCTTCACGTTGTGAGTTTGTACCTGGCTTATCGTCAAATAGTCAGTCCCGATCCGTTTCCTCATGCTCTGAATTCTTGAGGGGATTGGATAGTTTAAGTTACTTAGTTTTGTGAGTTGTAGTTAAGCGAAACCAAAAAATACTTAGCTGCAACATATAGAGTTTTCGTGAAATCCTTGTACCTCTACAGCTGAGACAAAAAGACAGGATATAGTTTAGTTTATTTTCCTTTTCAAGCATGAGGGAGCTTCCCCTCCTAATTTGAAGAGCACTCATTGTGTAGTGTGCATAGTTGTCAGTACCAACTCACACTCCAGAAGTGTTAGTTGTTACTCCAACAAGAGCTATGAGCCAATTGAGTACCCAAACATCAGAATAAATCTTTCCAAAAGTGACTAGTGAAGATAGGATCATGATCACTAACAATACCCTTTGGTGTACCTTGTAGCTTTTGGATATTCTCCAAAAAATCTTTTGCCACTACACTTGTTGTAAAAGGATGTGATAATGCAATGAAATGTGCATATTTAGTGAGGCAATCAACTACTACCATGATGACATTATGACCTTTAGATTTGGAAAGACCTATGATGAAGTCCGGATACCTCTTCCCAACGTTGGCTAGGAATAGATAAGGGTTGCAAGAGACCTGGTGTCTTAATTGTTTCCCCTTTATTCCTTTGACAAACCAAACATTCAGCCACAAATTTTTGAACATCACCTTTTAGTCCTTCCCAAAAAAATATTGCTTGACTCGATGATATGTCTTCAAAAATCCTGAATGACCACCCACTAGAGACTCATGCAACTCTGTGAGAATCTTGTGTTTAAGAGTGGAATTCTTGCAGAGATACAAATGCTCTTTATACCAAAGAGCATCTCCCTTCCAACAAAACTTATCTGAACTACTACGATCACTTTTTAATTGTTCGATGAGATTACTTGTCACAACATCATTTTTCCACTCTACTTTGGCTTCCTCCACTCAATTTTCTTGTAATATTGAAAGGGCACAGAATAAGGCTTTATCTTTCTCATCCTTCCTTGAAAGTGCATCTGCTACAATATTTTATTTCCCTTTCTTATATAAAATCTCAAAGTCATATCCTAACATCTTAGTGACCCATTTTTGTTGCTCTTCAGAAGATAGTCTTTGTTCCAAAAAATATTTTAGGCTATCATGATCTATCTTAACCTTGAAGTGTCTACCCAATAGATAAGGCCTCCATTGTTTTAAGTGCATAGGATTGCTAGCATTTCCTTCTCATAAATAGGTTTTAGTTGATTCTTACCCTTTAATTGACGACTCTCAAAATAAATTGGTCGACCTTCTTGCATAAGCACTGCTCCTATCCCATTTCAAAAGCATCACATTCCACAATGAATTCCTTGGTGAAGTCAGGTTGGAAAGCAGTGGAGTTGTACACATAGCCTCCTTCAATCTCTCAAATGTTGTATTGGCAGACTCATTCCAATGAAAAGAATCCTTCTTCAATAGAGTGGTGAGAGGTGCTGCTATACAACCATAATTCTTCACAAATCTTCTATAGTACCCTGTCAATCCCAAGAAACCCCTCAGCTTCTTAATGGTTTTGGAATAGGCCATTCCATGATAGCCTTAATTTTGTTAGGGTCCACCTTTACTCCTTCATGTGAAACTGTGTCCCAAATACTCCACCTCGTAAGACCAAAAGCACACTTGGATGGCTTAGCATAGAGTTTATGATCTTCAAGTATTTGTAATGTTTGATCAACATGTTGCAAATGTTCTTCCCAAGTCTTGCTATAAATCAATATATCATCAAAGAATACTAACACAAACTTTCTCAAGAACTTCTTAAAAATGGAATTCATCAAACTTTGGAATGTAGATGGTACATTGGTAAGACCAAATGGCATCACCAAAAATTCATAATGACCCTCATGAGTCTGAAATGTTGTCTTACAAATATCTTCCTCCTTAATCCGAATTTGGTGATAACTAGATCTAAGATCTAACTTTGTAAAATACATAGCTCCATTCAATTCATCTAGCAAATCATCAATGACTGGAATAGGAAACTTATCTTTAATGGTGTACATGTTGAGCAATCTATAATCTGGACACATGTGCCAAGTATCATCCTTCTTACGTACCATCACCATAGGCGAGGAGTAAGCACTTTGGCTATGCCTGATAATTCCTGCCTCTAGCATCTCCTCAACATTTTTTTCTCACTCTTTTGTATGTGTGGATACCTATAAGGCCTGATGTTCGGTGGTTGGCTCCCTGGAACTAACTGTATGGCATGATCATGATCCCTCTTAGGAGGAAGTCCTTTAGGTATATCTACCAGGACAACTAAGTGATGACCAATTATAGCTTGCAAATCTGGATAAGTAGGAGCATTAGATTGAGAGACTTCTAATGAACATAGTTGGGCCACAAATCCATCCACTCCTTTCTTAAGCAACTTTTGCATTTGATGAGAGCTTACCATTTGTGGGAATTTTTCCTTCAACCTCCTTAGCTCTACTACCCTTCCTTCTAATTGAAATCTCATGAATATTTCTTGGAAGTTCATCTCAATCGTTCCCAATGTAGTAAGCCATTGTACTTCTAAAACAATATATGTTGCACCCATGGATATTGCATACATTGGGGTATCAAGTTGATAATCTCCCATGGATAATTTAATGCTATGACACTTCCCTAAACAACTAAATGTACCACCATCTACAATCAAAACCTGAAACTCTGGAGCTAGAAAAAATAAAACAATTTAGACGAGTAGCTAACTTTTTGTTGATGAAATTATGAGTACTACCTGAGTCGATCAACACTATTACCTTCTGCTTCTTTAAGAAACCTACCACCTTGAGAGTTTGTGGAGCACTGAAACCTGAGAGTGCATGACAAGAAATGATTGGTTGAGAATCATGTGATTCCTCATTTGACTCCCTTTCATCCTCTAGTATGGGTTCCTCCTCTTCTTCCTCACTTGGAACTTCAATATAGAAAAATTTCTTTTCCCTATATTTATGTCCTCGATTGTATTTGCTATCACAATTGAAACACAACCCTTTTTCTCTTTTCTCCTCAATAAGTCAACCTAGTAGGTTGTGTTGAATATCCTTTCTCTCTTGTCACATTAACCCCTTGCTTCTTAGGAATCAAATTCTTCTCCTCTACCTTGTGTGCTAAGATAAAAGACTCATTTATGGAGCTAGGGCTAAACAAGTGTACCTCATGTTGAATGTGATCCTTAAGACCCCCCAAGAATAAATCATTCAAGTTTTCCTCTGTAATTGTATCCACTCTTAAGGATAGATTTTGGAATTCATGAATATAATCCTTAATTGATCCTATTTGTTGAAGTTTAGCCAGATGGCTAAAGAAGTTGTATGTCATGCTATTGCTATATTGTTCTTGGAGTTCCTCTGTAACAATTGACCATGAGACGGTGAGCCCCTTTTTCCTTTGATGAGTACAAAGCCAACGATACCAAATGAATTGATCTGGTTCTAGATATAGGGAAGCCATCGTGACATTTTGTCCATTTGGGATTTGGTGTACTTCAAAAAAATTCTCCATGTGGTTTATCCATGTTAGAGGATCCTTGCCATCGAACTTGTGCATATCAACCTTTGTAAATAAATTCCTAGATCCCACAGGATTACTAAAGCTTGTTTCAATGGTATCTGACCTAGAATTTTCACCTTGGTCGCTTGAGAACTCCTTTCTTGGTTCAGCCATGTAGGTGCTTAACATGTTGCGTATGTCCAATATATCTCCTCTTAGGTCACATATATCCATCTTCATTGCGGAAATTTCTTCCTTGACCTTATTTATTTCCTGATTAGGAGTAATATCCTCTATTGTTACCCCATCCTTATCAGGAGTCTTCCCTGGAGTGACAACATTCTTTTTGCCCCTTGTTGCAGGCCCCGTCATGATGGAAACCACTAATTTTGAAATAAATCACACAAATGAAACTGAAATTATGTAAAAAATTTATTGTAACTTACTAGGGCCAAAATAACTCACCTAGAAAAATCTCCACGAAATAAGTAGATTTGCAACGTGGAGAATGATAATTGTGAAAATTTTAATTTTTCAATAACTTGCTTATTTATAATCTAATTTCTCCAAATTTTTTACTGTAATCTCCTTTATTATTTCTTCAAAAACCCAATAAAATTATGACTCCAATTCAACAAGATGTGCGAGATATGTAGATTCCAAAATATTTTTTAGAAACCCTAATTCTACAATAATTCACTTAATTATGCTCTAATTATTCTAAAATTTGGACTATAGCTTCTTTAATATGTTCTTCAAAAACCCTTTAAAAATCAGAAGAAAAAAATTTTCAAATCTTGAAAGATATGCTCTTCCCAAAATCGCCTCCAAAATTGAGAAAAAACCTTGCCTCTATGGTGCCAGGATCATGCTCTAATACCACTTGTTATGAAATAACTTGCACAATAGAAGAATATGATATGAAATATGCTGCAAATACTTTATAATAACTGAGAATAACAAGCCACTTCGAGGGGGAAAACCTCCAAATTTCTCTAATGAGAACACACTTCACAACTTCATGATGAAATAAGACTCACAACCTCCTATATATACCTATTTATGCCTAGGATATCACCTAGGCCGACTTAGACACACCTATATAAGTCTTATTTCGACCTAAACAACTAAATAACAATATAATAATAATAATATGACTTAATAGAGAGTTAAAATAGCCACAAACCGACTATTCATAATCTGATGTACACTAATATTAAGGGCATGGCATAGATGTTTCCAGTTGGTTTGTCTCTACATGAGAAAATTAAATGATGTCAAACAAACAAGTAAAAATTAATTTCTTTGTATTTAACTATGTGGGTTGATTTCATGACAATAGAAGTGATCTTTGTGCAACTTTGCAATTGATCCCACAATTGTACATTTGACCCTTATTTATGAATATGATTCGACATAGTATATATGAACTTTTTTGAATCTTAGATTTGTATATGGGTGACACTAATTTATGAAACTACATAAAAATTTTGGTTTGAGTAATAAACTTATATTTATTCTTTTTGTCAAACTCATAAGATATTGATTCACAACTTTGTACAAAGATTGAAAACAAGTAGTCATATAGTATGCCCTGGAAAACTAGTGTCACATCAAAATAATTTGATGCTTCTTGATGTATGCAAGAGATGGATGTTAAATTTTTATAGATCATAGATGTTAAAATGAGTTAGGGTTAGTTCTTAAATACAATTCCAATGTGGAAAGTGAAATTTTTTGTGCTTCCAGTTGGTATATAATGGCTTAGTGGAGGGAAATAAATAGGCCCGCATTTGAATTTTAAATTTAGAAGCTATGGGCTCATTTTTACAAAACATGCATCTAACCCAAGTCACTTATGCAAATTGTAGATCTAATCCTTAGTGAGAAATGGATGAAATTGAGGATTGAAATTGGTTCCTAGCATGAGTACAAATGGGAACAAATATAGGTTATGTTCTAACTTTCAGAAGAAATTGGACTTGTACAATTGTCATTACATAATTAATAATTGAGTCAAAATGAGTTCAAAATGGAGGGAAAATTGTAAGGTGTACAATTTTTATCATTATATTTTGCCTCAGTTTGACTTGCATGTGATCTACAATGAGGATCCATGCCAAAGTAAAATCAAGCATAAAATACTCATAAAAAATGGCATCTTGGTTAGCATAAAATGAATGAACAAGATTAGGAATAAAAGCATGAGATATAAGCATGGTAATCCTACAAGATTTTGTAATCATTACAAATAATATCATGTGAATGAAACATGTAATCAAGAATGCTAATCATAATCAGTATAATAATATGGATAATTATATAAGGGGACCATCACTATGGTAAAATTATGTTAACAATCATGAAGAATATACCCTTTCAATTTGAGTTCAATATCCAACATGATGTGTAACTATAAAATTCCCTCAAAATTTGTTGAAGAATTGGAAATTATATTAAATCTACGAAAAACATGCTCAAGGTAATAAATACTAGTAGAAAATTCCCCTTATAAATGTATTGTATCAATGTATAATCAAAAGAGAAGCCATGTGTAATAATATGGTGATTGTACCATGTTTGGCAAAAGAGACCAATATAGTAAATGCTAGTCTAGAAAATAATTATCAAAATTCATAATACCACATGTCATGTCAACAATGTAGATCATCATGAAGAGTATCTACTATAAAATAGATCATGTAAATCACTAACAGTGATCATAAATTTTGTATTATTAAGTGGATTTAGCCAAAGAGAACTAAATAATGAATTTTTGTAGTATATGTAAGTAACAATGACAAAGATGTACCATGTGAAGCTTAAATTTGTATACATCATAAACATAGTAGGTTATTTTCCTTTTCTTTTCATTCTTCTAATCATTTCATAAGATCTTCAAGTACATAACCAAGGTAGGTCTACTATATTGTGTGGTAAGGCTATTGGTTCAAAAATACCTTGTTCATATCAACCAAGTCCTTTACCTTTGTACCCAAGTTTTTGCATAGGACCATATAATTGGTCAAATGCTAAAGGAGTAGAAGAAACTAAAGTACACATATCACTCCTACATTGTTGGCATGAACATGAGTTAATTTTTTGTTTCATTATCACTAAGCTTCAACGGTTATGGTTGATTGTATATGGATGGGTCAATATAAAATTAAGGTCTATTACAATCTTTAGGATTGAACTTATACTTGCCAGCTCCATATGATGCAAAATATAATGTACCCCAATAATCACCAAATAAAGCATTGCTATTATTTAGGGGCTTTTGTTCCTTAGATTCCTCTTCTTTAAGTTTAGCTTTCTTTGGTACATCTTGTGTAGGTATATATTTTATAGATTGATTTTGTGTAGTAACAACTTTAAGTTGATCAATCATCTAACAATGGCTATATAAATGAGGATCAATATCTAACTGACATTTCTTATTATTATGTAAACCAAAAAAACCTTGTGTAAGTTAGATGCCACAACCTAATAACATGAATCTACAGATGAACCAATAATATATTATACACTAATTTCATAGGAATCACAAGAAAATATGAATCAATAATAAGTGGATTAGGTGTAATAGGCATCCAAATAATTCTTGTGGAATAATAAAAAACCTTAATGATAGGATTTTTCTATTTTTTTGATATCCACATTCAAATGCTTCAAATTGTCCCCATGACAAATTTTCAAACTATTTCCATTATCCACCAAACAATTCTTGGCATTGATATGCCTAAATTTAACCATGAAATACAAAGGTAGATACTCATTAATAATCGATTTAGTTAGGAGATTAACATCACTAAATGATTCAATGAAATATCATGGCTAGGTTAGGACTTTATAGATTTGATAAAAAAGTATTATTTTATGGAGAAGTAGATCAAAATGTACTTGTATAAATTTTATATAGCACAATCCATGAGCTCTTAATATAAAAGTGATGTACATAGTAAATCACAAAGAGATAACTTGTATACTTCACAATTGATCAATAATATCATATTACATAAGTGCCTTGGATATAATCTTATGGGTAGGAAGCAACACTAGAGTGCTAGATGGAAATTTGATTGATTAGATGTAACATTTTGATCCCTAACTAATATTCAATAGGTATCAGCTACTACATGATAACTCTGTAAAATAGGTAATGTATGGAATGTAAGTAGAGTGGGGTGAAATTAGACGTCCCATGAACAAAAAATTTAGGTCCCATTAGAGTATAAATAGTATCAAACATAATGGAATTTAGTTGAATAATATTGAAAACAATCAAAACATATGTTGATAGGAGTGCTAGAGAAGTCCAAGCTATCTTCAAGCATTCCAAGGAAAGGTAAATAGGCTATAAAATATTGTGCCAATGCCATAACTGAATAATAAAATAGATATAAGGAATCAAACCAATATAAATATCTATCTCTCAAAGTAAGTCTAAATTTTCTAATCAATATGATGTCATCAGGGTGTGTGCAAGAAGTTGAGTCCACTTTTTGGCCAAAAAGTGGAAGTGTTTTCCCTGATTTTCAGTATTTGACACATTTGACCTTAAAATTTGAAGCACTTAGAGATGAAATCTTTAAAAAAGTCACTAATCATAAAATGTAGTGCTCGGAGTCTAGTTTCCAAATATGTAATTTATTTCAATGCAGATTGTACAAATTGAGTTTCAATAGGCATTTCAAAAAAACCACTGTTTAAAAGTCATTTTTTGTACCATACCATGCACGTGTACGACATCCATATTTTGACTTAAATTATCGTATTTTTCTAAATCCTTTTGAGAAAAGTTTTATGACTCATTGAACCTTGCTCTTGATATTTTTTTGTAATTTTTTATTGAATATTTTTTTTTTTGTTAATTTTTTATTAGGCAGATTTGTTGTTTTGAAAAATCGTCATGTACGACATGCATAAGATGACCTAAACTTATCATTTTTTGATTTTTTTTTTTTCAAATTGAAAAGAATTGTCACGAAGTTTTTCTCTCATGCAATCCGTTTGTCAAAATGTTATGTTGATCAAAAGTTATTCAAATAGTAAAAACTCTGATATTTAAAGTTTATGGACCAATTTTATTAGAAATTAATTGAAAAATGCAAAAAATAATTCAATTGCAAAACAAATTATATATTTAGAATCTGCATTGTTTGATCTAAAATGGGTTTTCATTTTGTCAGAAAATTTCAAAAAAAGGTCGTCAGCCATATGTCCAAAGTCGATATTTTGCTTTGACATTGTTAGGGCTTTCAATTTGCAGGTCAAACCAGGTTGAAGGCTTAGGTTCGGACTTCCAAAGCTATTCCCGAACCTAAAACCATGGCAAAAACCCGCCCACGATGCAAAACCAAATTCAAATTTCAAAAAACGGGATCCCGATTATAACACGGGATCCCGTTTAGTAATAAACGGGATCCCGTGTTATAATCGGGATCCCGTTCTGTTTTCGACCGTTGAAAAAGTAACGGGATCCCGTTTATAACACGGGATCCCGTTACCCTTACAACGGCTCGCGAGTGAATTCTAATAAACGGGATCCGATTATGGAGCGGGATCCCGTTTATTAGTAAACGGGATCCCGTTTAGTAATCGGGATCCCGTTTTATTATAAACGGGATCGCGTTTTATAAACGGGATCCCGTTTTATATTATTTAAAAACACTGTTGACAATTACTGTCAACTCTGCAACTCTGCAACTTGACATGTACGGCCGAGAGCACTGAAAATCAATTATTTTTCATATGTTATTGTATTTACAGGTGGTCAACTTGATTTTTTGTTAATTTTATCAAAGGGAGCATCGTCTACACCATTTTTGAAGTGAAATTTGCAATATGGATTGAATTTTTCAAAGGAAGCATAAAGAGAACAATTTTTAAAGTGGAATTGTGGTAGTTTTCTATTTGTTTTGAGGAACACAAGAAGAAGAATTTTGGCGTAATAGGTATTCAACTTCCAATTTGGATTCAATATTTTGAAGTATTTCACTATTAACATTCATCTGTGCTTGAGAATTTTATAATTATGGGAGATAAATTTCATAATAAGAGAAGAAAGACATTGACTCCTCAAGAAGTTGAAGCAAATAAAGAAAAAGAGAGACAAAGACAAAGAGAAAGAAGAATGAGAATAAAATCAATGAACGATGGTGGAGCAACCAATTCAACAACTATTGAAGATGAAAACATTGAAGATACCATAGTTGTACATGAAGCTAATTTGCAAGGAGTCAATTTGGAGAAGAATATGATTATACAAACAAGTCCTACTATGTCTTCAAATCCCTCTTTGAATGCTATGGAGAATGTTTCAATATACACAAATCCAGGTACGTCTTCAAATCCACATGTTAGTGACATGGTAAATTTGTTTGTAGAAGATTTACAAGAAGCTGGATATAATGATATTGACATTGACTATATTCAAAGAAATGAAACTTTTATAGAATTTGTTGAAAACAAAAAAGAAAAATCTTTTGTTGCAAATGAAAATCAAAATGATCATTTTCTTGAAAATGAAAACAAAACCTATATTTTTGATGAAAATGAAAACCGTTTTGTTGATAAAAATGAAAATGAGAACCGTTTGTTAATGAAAATGAAGATGAAAATGAAAATGAAAACCGTTTTGTTATTTGATGAAAAGTAGAAATAGAAAGAAATGAAAACTGTTTTGTTGATGAAAATGAAGATGAAAATTTAGAATGTGATGTTGAATTTAATGAAAATACTTTTTTAAAAATTGGAAGTGGTGTTTTAGATAATCTTCTTGATCAAATTTCTTGGAGGCAAATAAGAACGCATGCGAATAGAATATACACCCAATTCTTTTATCGTAGAAATATTGCATTTCAATGTCAACTAATGATGCAATTGATGAGAATGCAAAAAATGAGGAAAGTAATGAAAAGGTTAGGCTTTTATGTTAAACCAAAAAGAAAAGATCAATCATTAAAACATGCTATGTCTACTGTTGCTAGTGCCATTCAATCTATTGGAAAAAATAGTCGATCTAAAGATAAAAACGCAGCAAGAAGAGCTATAACTACTACTATAGTCAATAAAACAACTTTAAATAAAATAATGGTAAGCAATATTAGTGAAGTTTTAAAAATGCATCCTAAAACATTACTAAGAGCAGCAAAAAGAAGAGAAAGTATAGAAAATGATCCTCTCAATCAATGTTGGAGTTTCAGTGGACGACTACCAAGGTTTGATATAAAATTGAGTGTTGAAATTAAATCTTTGATCGAAAAATTTTGGCATGATAGTACTAGGGTTTCATCTAATGCTAGAATGTTTTAAAATTAAGGGTGGGGTCCAAAGTCGATCCTCACCCACAAAACACCTATTAGGTAACACAAAGCTGATTACTATAAGCTGTAGAATTTTAGTATTTTTGGTAATATTAAATAAGTCAAAGATCCTTTTGAAAAATGTAAACCACGGTATGTAAAGTGTGTAAACAGCGAATATCTTGTTGTTGTAAAATACATGTTCAATTTCGTTATTTTTATGATGTTTTTTGATATATACATTGTACCTTGCATACTAACATGATTATACAAGAGTGTGGTATTGATATGCCACTTGAAGAATAAGAGAGTTTCTTTCAGGTTTGTTTTGTGAAAAATCTAATGATAAATTATTTTATTTAAGTTATTGTATTCTGGACAATGCATTAAACTGCTTGGAAATATTCATTTTAGAAATTGTTTGCATAAGAAAGTGTTGATCATGATTTTGGACAACAATTAGTAATGAAAGCGTCAAAAAGATTTAGAATATTCTTTAAAGGAAAAATAGGAAAGCGTTGTGATTTAGTTACAGAAAAAGTTAGTGTGCATGTATTTATGAGTGAATTTAATAATAAAATTGTACCAAAATATGTTATGCACTCTGAACATGCTCGATGGCTTGATGGCCAATTTCGCGCATGTAGAAACACATTTCCAATTGGTGCTATACTTTCAGTGGTTGATTTTGCGAAGAATTATACTCTCGCTCCGCAAGAGGAAATTCAATCTCAATATTATAATTCTGTGCAAGTAGCTATGTTTGTCCATATTGTTTATAAACATGCAGATGATAGCACTGAGGATGATAGAAATTTTTTGAGGGAGTATCATTTTATTTGAGTGACAATTGGTTACACTCGTCAGAGTTTGTTCAATACTGTTTCAGTATATTTTATAAAAATTTAAGAGAGAGGAATCTAGATGAAAGAACACCTCATATGGTCAAAAAATTGTACGAGGCAGTTCAAGAATGCTTGAATGTTCTATTGGCTAAGGAGGGTTCAAGGAACTTAATGTCCAACATATATGGAGTTTTTGAACCCGGCATGGTAAAGGAGAACATGATGGAGTTGATGCGTGTCAAAAGAATTCTTGCTAGAGAACAATTAAAATTTGAGGATTCAGTAAAATTTAAAGATGCATGTGAGATTGTGGATTTTTGTAATAGAAGATTATCTGCACCTGGTTCGAGTGATTACTCTACAGTTCATCGATTCTTTTGGTTGGTGGAAGAAGAAAACATTGTATCTAGAGTTGATTGTGAGACAATTAGTGGATCTACTAAATGGCATTCATTTAGGAGTGCGACAGCAAGCACATGGACTATTTGGAAAAGGGAGCTTGCATGTTTTTTCCGTTTTTGTATCTCAGGAGATTGGGAAGCTTGTGAAAATACAGAATGGGTTGAACAGTGGGAGCAAAGATCGTTGACACCTGTAGAAGCACATAATCAATATGAAAGAACTATTGAAGAAAATGATCAATTGTTTGCATCTGAAGATTATGACCATGTTTCAGACCTTGTACAAGAAGGTAATTTTAATTCAATTTATTTCACTTTATTAAGTTATTTTGTAACACTAAATTATTTATATGGATATGCACAAGTTATTAAATCTAATTTTTGTCATAGTGACATGTGTATGCTATTACGTACCTAAGGAACAAGAGCAAACAGTAATATTGGTTGGCCTGCTGTGGAAACTAAACATAAGTCGATAACACCTCGAGAAGATGATGATGGCTTTCATTATCCAACGTATATAGTATCCCTAAGACACCTCCGGCTAAATTTTGACAAGTTTTAGATCCTGCTACCTCTTAGAACAAGTCTTTGATCCCCTTAAGAAAATTTTGAGAACTTATTTCGATGATGGTTTTGAACATGTTTTCCAATAGGATCGGTGGTGGTTGTTGGCACTTGGCTACGAAAATACTTGAGAAGAAAGAATGGTCTACCTGCATTCGAAGACTATGAAACACATAAAAAGATTATGCATTATTCACATTTGGTGGTGGTAACAAATATAAAACTAGAGCGCTATCATGGAAGATCTTTAAAAAAATTACTATGGTCAATTTCTATGGAAGAGCATGAGGCAATCATAGATGCATTGCAAAAAAGAGAGGATGCATATGGTACAATGGAATAAGTAAATACAGGTAAATATAGTTTTAGTTTTATTTTGTCCTTTTAAATACATTAAATACATGTTTCGACATTGGTCAAGTGTGTTATTAGTTGAAATTGATTTAAATTGTTCTTTTATATATCCTTAAGGCATAATCACAAAAGGATCAGTCCATGCAGCATTCAACCTAGACAACATGGAATTACTTGGTAAAACAGTAATTATTAGTTAAATTATATTTAAATACATGTTTTGATTACATATTGATATTGCTTTGACATTAATAGTTAAAATTGATTTATTGTCATTTTTGTATCCTAAAGCCATCATTGCATTGATCTCATACTTGAAAATAGATTGCTTTTGTTTGTAAATTATGATTTATTGACTCGATTATTGATTAATTTGAATTGAATAAGTTCATTATATGCAATTATCGCTAGTTATTGAATGTACATATCATGTATATCATGTATGAAATCACTAAATTTGCAAAGTATAAATATTAAAATGTCTTATATTAATCCATGTATGAGATCACTAAATTTCACATTAATGTCCTATATTAATGTCTTGACTATGAACATAAAATGCATAAATGTACATGTGTAAATTAAAATTTCAAACAATAATAAAGTCCATAATTTATGTAACATATTAAGTGCATGAAACCAATATATTAAGTGCATGAAATAAAGTCCAACATAGTACATGAGAAACAAGAAATATAGTCCATGAAATAAACAAATATAACACATAAAATCACATGTTTCTAGGTCATGTACTGTCTCTATAATCAAGAGACCTCTTCACACCATGCGAACTATGTGGATGACCTAAAACACTCTATATAAGAGAAAGATGAAATCAGATGTAAGACAATAAAAAATGATTTAATGACAATTTAATTGATAATCCATCATAAAATTAAATTACCATCATATCTACG